>BQNB010095387.1:0-25884 GCA_026074375.1 Tanacetum coccineum
CGGTCCCCTTAGGATACCATAATCCTAAGTGCGTAGTGCCTTTAATGTATCGAAAGATACGCTTAACCGCTTCAAGGTGGGAGGTTTTGGGAGCCTCTTAGAAGCGGGAAAAGGCAGACACTAAACATGATATCGAGCCTACTTGTCATCAGGTATAATAAACTACCTATCATGCCTCGATACTTGGTACTATCTACCGACTCACACTCTTCGTCTTTTATGAGTTTAGTATCGGAGGACATGGGGGTTTTCCTTGGTTTAAATTCTTCTAAGCCAAACTTCTTAAGCATTTCTTTAATATATTTAGATTGATTAAAGAAAATACCATATTCCAGTTGTTTTATTTGTAATCCAAGGAAGAAATTAAGTTCACCCATCATGCTCATCTCGAACTCGTCATGATTTTGGCAAATTCATCACACATGTCTTGACAAGTCGAGCCGAATATAATGTCGTCGACATATATTTAAATGATGATGAGTGATCTAGTCAGTAATATATATATATATATATATATATATATATATATATAATATAGGTAAATTAGTAAATCACTTTTAACAAAAGAAATAAAGAAATTCACAAATAAAATATAATTCCAAAAGTATCGATTTCGAAAGTAACCCCTTCTAGTCGTTTCCCGGGTCGTTTTTGTTCCAACGAGGCGTGAATTGAACTTTGTGTTGAGATTTGTGATCGGGATTTTGAATAGATTAAGATTTTGGTTTTGGATTCTAATTTCTACAATGATAATGCAAATAACAAACAAAGGCAAGAATAAATTAAAGAAAATACGAAATAAGCACGAAAAACGTTAACGGGATTCTAAAAACGCAACCTAAAACATCAAATTTTAACCTTATAAATGCAAATTTAATTTTTAAAAGACCTAAACGATTAATAAAAAAAATTAAAATAAAGAATTATATATTTTTTGACTTTTATTTAATTTATTATGAATTTAAAACAATTTTAATCTAAAAATAATATTAAAAATACTAAACTAATTTAGAAAAATCTGAAAAATTCACGAAAAGTACTTTGAACTATTTAGAATCTAAGAAAAATAAGACGAGCTAACCAGCTTATCTTAATAAGCTAGAAATAAGCCCAAAAGGGCTGAAAGCTTAATATGTAAAATGGGTTTAAAAGAAAAATTGTGTGGATGTATAACGAAAAAGACCCAAGGGCATGTTGGTAGTGGAGGGTGGTGTTAAAGCGTTGGGTGGTTAAGGTTGAGGTCTTGGGTTCGATCCTGGGGCTTTCCTATACTGCCTAACGTTTTTTTATTTGCTAAACTTTTTACCACTTATCTACAAGCCTTAAATAAGCACTTTTTGTAAAGCAACTATTTTCAGAAACTTAAAATTAGCCAAAAATAAACTATGCAAAGAAGCAGATTCAATAAAAGCTTATAAGTTAAGAAAAACTTAACAGATTTAACACAAAAGCTTCTATAAGCTATCTCTCAACCAAATAAGCTTCTAAACCTCAAATACACTTAAAAAGCAAAACTAAACCTCAAATAAGCAATCCTGACAGCTGAACCTAAGTTAAGCATCTAAGCAATTTGAGAATAGAGAAAAGGACTAAATGGCAGTTTTCAAGCTAACTAATAAGCTACTTAAACTTTGATTAAAACTCTAAAAGCTCAAAACAGATCAATTTTAAACCTCAAAGAACTCAAATAATCCAGTTAAAAGCATAAAAGCACAATACATAAGCTAGAAAAAGATAGATTAAAAAGGGCAGTTACACTAATTGACTATGTTTTTGGTTTGGGTATTTTTTTTATAAAGACAAATTAGCTTTTGCAGCCCTAAAATAAACTAGGCAAATGAGCATATGAAACTTCAAAAATAGAAAACAGATGGAGCTTGAACTACAATGAGCTTGTGCAATGATTTTTAGATTCTAAAACAAACCTTAACTAATCTAAAATTGTGATTGAAAAGTGGCTTTTGAACTTTTAAAAAGTGCAACTAGATGGCAGATTATGACTTAAAACTCACAAGGCAATTCCACACTTAATTAAGCCTATTCCTATTAAGAACCTTAAACATGAACCAAAATAACAATTTTAAGCAATTTATAAGACTCTTATCACATAAGCTGTTCTAAGATAACTAAACACCACAGATTCAAACTCACGGTATATAAAACCTTAAAAAGTAATTTTAAACTTTGAAAACTTATGAAAACTAATTAAAAGACCTTAAAATGGATTAGTAAATAGAACATTTGGGTCAAAATAGACTCAAGCAATATTAACATGAGTTAATCCTGCTTGTGCCAAACACCCCCTTAAATATAGAAAAACCAATTTTAAGCTAGAACAGATTATGAAAAGCTTTAAGAAGCAGTTTAATAAGCTGAAAATGAAATAAGCTATAAAATGGAAATTGAAACTCACTTGATCCTTTGCACAAAACAAGGATGATTAAGCTTTTAAAAGCTGATCTACAAGCTCCAGCTTATCATAGATAAGCTGGTATGTTCATATAAGCCCATCCTTTTCTGGCTTATCATCCAATAAGCTGAGGTAATTGACTTGTGATTAAATGAAATAGTAAAAGCTTAGATAAGCTTTTGAGAAAGCTTTTCTAAGAAACACAGGAATGTAAGAGCTTATTTAGCTTATTTAAACAACTTAAAAAACAAATTAAAGCTTTAAAGGAAAGAAAGGATTAAAGTGACAGAATCATAAAATTTACATTTCATTAAGACTTCAAAGTTATAATGCATGAAAAGTAAATACTGGAAGTAAAATAAGCTGGTAAATAAGCAGTAAAATAAACCTAAAACTCCTAGATGCCTCTTCTGTGTGAATTCCATCCCCTATTTATAGGGCGTGTTTTGAGGTGAAATCACCTAAGGCCTTTAATTCTTCCCAATCATGCGATATTTGCTTATAGAAACCAATAAGAATAGCCAATCAACATTAAAACTGTATCTTTAATTCTTTTGACTTTCCCATAGTTCTTGCCGCATTTTCATGTCCAATAAGGGGTCTTGGATGTGCCAGCGTGACACTGAGTGTGTTAGGGTGTTGAGGGGAGTGAGTACGGGTCCTTAGTGAGCATTTCTAAAACCTTGGAGAGGTGGTTTTGCCTCGTTTTGGGCTTTCCCGCCTTTTTCGAGCTTATTTAAATGCATTTCAAATTTGGGGTTAAAAGGGTAACAAGTGTTAGGTTAGGGACTAACAGTGTAAGGTGTTGAGGACTAACGGTGTTAGTCCTAAAGGACTAACGGTTTAAATATCTAAGGACTGGTGGTGTAAGGTATTTAACGAATGTATAGTTAAATGGTTTTGGGCCATTTGGTTTGGGCTGGTTGGTTATGGATTGGATTTTTGGCTTTTGTAATTATAAGGCTTTGTTTAAATGGCTTAATGGGCTGACTTGGCCCATTAACTTGAGTTGGGTTAGCCCACTAAGATGCATACGCATTCGGCTTCGGTTTTCCATGCTCTTTCCAATCCCGTGCTTGGTTTTGTTTGTTTTGGCTTTGTTTTTTGTCTTTTTGTGAATATCCGTTACCTGCACAGTACATAACGCAAAACAAGCATATATTTGGCATTTTATCTCTGTTTTTGGTTATTTAAGCTCGTTTTATTCAGATTAAGGTATGTGTATTTAAGCATATACCAAAACCCCTCATACTAAACTATTACTGTGTCCTCACGCAATGAAATAAATCCATGTTTAGAAAACCAAAAATTTCAACCCCCTTAAATTAAATACCTTGAAAAGTAGCAAAGTGTAAAATTTAAAGAGATTAAGAAATTACTAGTTTTTTAAACACTCCTTGTTTTTACCATTTTTTTTCACATATATTTTTCTTATTTTTCATTATGTACAACATGCTTGACTTTCATTATTGATCATAACATTTAGGATAACTGAATAAGAAACACCTCAATCTTAAGGTGCCCTAGAAGGATAAATTCATCGTCCTTGATTTTTCACTTATTCCCAAACTAAGCTTAAAAATGAAATCATTGTTAATTATAAGTTGGGATGCTAACGCTACTCATATTTGTAATTTCTGTAAAACTTCTCCTCCCGACAGTTATTATATCTTAAGGTGTGTGTGTGTGCTTAGTTTGAATTTTGACCATCCAACCCACGTTTTAGATAGTTATAACCTTTCCAAGTTTCACGTTCCACTTTTAGTTATATGAATTCGAAGGTGAGATTGTCTCATGTATCAATATTTCTTCTCGGCACATCCCAACCTCGTCGGCTAAGTGACCGGGCTTTTGACACCCCCTAGAGAATAATTTGTCAAGACTTTTTGACTTTTAAACCCTTTACTAAAAATTTTCCGTAAAACTTAGTAACTTTATAACTCAAAGGAAGCTAATTCCTCTAAAATTAAGACATTGTAGGTAAGTTAACTCCTTTAGAGTGACTTTCTTCTCGGAACCTCCCAACCTCATCGGTCAAGTGCCCAGGCTTTTGACACCCCACAAAGAATACTGATCAGAATTAACAAACGTTCGGTTTCAAAATTTTGTAGGGATTAACAAGTTTAAGTTCAAAAGAATGTTTAAATTTTAGAAAAAAGACATTTTCCCTTTATTTATTAAGCAACATATACTAGCAACATTATTATATTTTTCACATCATTTCTATTTTTATTTTTTTCATTTTTTCATTTTTTTTCATTTTTTTCATTTTTTTTGCAACATTTATATTTACACCGTATAAAGGGAAAATTTCTTTTTAGAAAATAAAAACATATTTTTGATCAAAAACTCTTATTTATCAATTCATCGATAAAGCTTTTTACTCTAAAAATGTTGATCTTAACGGACTTTTAAGAGTGATAAACTCTAACTTGTCTTTCAAAAAGAGCACGTGTTATTAGTCATTTTAGAAGCTACTGAGAGAAAAAGCCACAAATTACACTTATGAGCATTTAAGATTTCCAACTAATCCTTGCTTAGCATTCCAACTTATATTTAACTCTATCATTTCTCGTTCTTCGCAAATTTAAAATCTTTAATAAAAAGATCCGCGTATGCTTAGCCAAATAAAATTAAGCTTTGCATATTTAATGTCATTTATGGAAACATGTAAAATATTGGCCTTTTGGGCTAGAATTCGCATTTTAAAGCTTCTTGTATAAAAGACTAGGAAAAGCTTATACATTTATAAAGGTTAATGGAGTAAGGTAAAGCTCAACATGCTAGGTCAAGTCAAAAATTATTCTTATTCTCACCAACAGAAAGTCAACATTTTTGATAAACACTTATTTTTATTTTTCTAACATTTTTAAATTTTTAAATTTTTGGCATAAAATCACATTTTTTTGTATTTTCTTGGTATTAAAACTGTGGTTACATGAAAAGACATAGGACAAATTGGCAAGTGGGATAGATCAAATCGACAGATTCCCCCCTCATACTAGAACGATACATTGTCCTCAATGTGGGGGTTGCCACCCCCTTATACTAATATAAAAGGGGATCTCATGTAAATCTAAAGCCGTTTATTAATTATGCCAAAGATTAAATGTTAGTCAATAAGATCAAGGATATAGGATTCCCAAAATAAGCATGCAAAGGGATGAAGATCGAGTGAGCGTTGGATAAAACCACGAGCACGAGAGTCTTCATAATTTGGGTAATCCTGACAATCATCACAAACAACAAAAACACGAGAAAAGAAGAGGCGAGCCCCCTCACGTCACACTTATTAGAAAATAGAAAGAAGACATAAACACGGGTTGCCTACCGAGAAGCGCTTTGTTTTTGTTAACCGAGTCACGAGCTTGGCTCGACCCCAAATTTAATTGTCCATGGGGAAGGTTTGGAGATTCAGGACAACCATGGGTGGTATGTCCCCTCCAAAGTAATGTTTAAGTCTATAATCGTTCACCTTGAAGTTAGGTCCGTTGTTTGAAGATAACTCAACGGTACCATAAGGGAAAACTTGGGTAACGGTGAACGGTCCGGTCCAGCTGGTCTTAAGCTTGCCCGAGAAAATCTTTAATCGAGAATTAAAGAGAAGGACTCGATCGCCAACATTAAAGACCCGGTTCTTGATTTTGAAGTCATGAATCTTTTTCGTTTTCTCTTTGTAGATTAAAGAGTTCTCGTCAGCTTGATCACGAAGTTCATTCATTTAAACTTTCCGGTGATCCCCCACAGTCTTAAGGTCGAAATTGCAATGCTTCAAGGCCCAATATGCCTTATGTTTAATCTCGATGGGAAGATGACAAGCCTTTCTGTACACAAGCTTATAAGGAGTGCACCCGATGGGTGTCTTAAATGCGATACGAAAAGCCCATAATGCATCATCTAACTTATCGGACCATGAAGCACGGTTTTCACCTATGGTTCTTTCTAATATATGTTTCAAACCATGATTTGAAACCTCCACTTACCCACCAGTTTGTGGATGATACGCGGTAGAAAGACGGTAGGTAACCCCATATTTAAGCATGACCTTTCCGAATTGGTCATTGCAAAAATGAGTACCGCGATCACTAATAATAGCACGAGGAGTTCCAAAACGGGCGAAGAGAGATTTTAAGAACCTATAAACAACTCGGGCATCATTAGTGGGGAGTGCTTTCGCTTCAACCCATTTTGCCAAGTAGTCAATGGCCACGAGAATGTACTTGTTACCTCGTGAAGACGGGAACGAGCCCATAAAGTCGATGCCCTATATGCCAAAGATCTCGTAAACTTAAATTGCATTTTGAGGCATCTCATCACGTTGCGAGATTTTGCCTTGACGTTGATAAGCGTCACATCATGTGACCAAGTCATGGGCATCTCGGTAGATAGTCGCCAATAGAAACCGGAATCAAAGACTGTCTTAGCGGTGTAGTTGGCACCATGATGTCCCCCGGCGGGTCCATTGTGGCAAGCCGTGAGGATATCAACGACTTCTTAGCCGTATACACATCGTCTAATCACTTGATCAGCACAAATTCTAAACAAGTAGGGGTCGCCCCAAAAATAATGAATAACGTCCTTAAATAATTTCTTCTTTTGTTGGGACGACATCCCTTTCATAATAAAATTCCTCGCATGGTAGTTTGCAATGTCGGCAAACCATAGGGTGTTAGAATCACCACGAAAAGTCACCATCCCAAGTGTCTCGAGAGGAAATGTTTTGGTAATTTCCTTTTTCTCGGGATTACTTTGATGGGGATTCTCTAGTCTGGACAAGTGGTCGGCCGCTAGATTCTCCGCTCCTTTTTTATCACGAATAATGACATCAAATTCTTGGAGGAGAAGAATCCACCGGAGCAATCTCGGCTTAGCATCTTGCTTAGCAAGAAGATATTTGAGAGCCGAGTGGTCTGTATACACTATGGTCTTCGACAAGACTAGATAAGGTCGGAATTTCTCAAAAGCATATACTACGGCTAATAATTCTTTCTCCGTAGTAGTATAATGAGCTTGGACATTGGCCATAGTCTTGCTCACATAGTGTATAAGCTAAAAATGTTTGGTTTTACGTTGCCCCAGGACTCCCCAACCGCAAAGTCACTAGCATCACACATTATTTCAAAAGGTAGGTCCCAATCGGGGGCAACTAAAATTGGGGCTTCGGTTAATTTCTTCTTTAGGGTCTCAAATGCCTCTCTACACTCGGTTGAGAAAATGAACGGAGTCTCTTTTTCAAGAAGATGGGTCATTGGCCGGGCGATTTTAGAAAAATCTTGAATAAATCGACGATAAAACCCAAAGTGACCTAGAAAACTCCGAATTCCTTTGACGGACGTGGATGAGGTAATTTTGCAATAACATGAACTTTTCCCCTATCTACCTCAATCCCAGATTTTGAAATCTTGTGGCCGAGGACGATGCCCTCTTTGACCATGAAATGGCACTTCTCCTAATTTAGAACAAGATTGGTGTCTTCGCATCTTTTAAGCATTTCGTCTAAATGGGAGAGGCAAGATGAGAAGGAATCCCCGAAGACCGAGAAATCATCCATGAAGACTTCTATAGTTTCCTTGATCATGTCGTGGAAAATGGCCATCATCCACCTTTGGAACGTGCCAGGAGCATTACATAAACCGAAAGGCATATGTCGACAGGCAAACATTCCATAAGGGCAAATGAAAGTTGTCTTCTCTTGGTCTTGCGGGTCCAATATAGAATTGAAAAAACCCAGAGAATACCATCTAAGAAACATAGTATACGTCGTAACCTCATCTAATCGTTCAAATAATCTGGTCCACTGAATTGTAAACGGGAAATGTTTTTACTGGTGAGCATCGTTAAGATAACCTATAGACACTACAAACACGCCTATCCCAACTAAATTATTCGGAATTAACTCGTTATCTTCATTGTTCACAACGGCCATTCACCCTTTTTGGGTACACAATGCAACGGGGCTAACCCTCGGACTATCCGGAGTAAGGTAAATCAAATCCGGCATCAAGGGATTTTCCAACTTCCTTATTTGATAACTTTCATGAATTTTTGGGTAACCCTTCTTTGATGTTGAAGCCGCCGATTTAAAGTCATCATCCAGTAAGATTTTTGTAGTATAAAATTTGCGGTCAAATACCCTTAATGTCTGAGAGTTTCTAAGCAATTGCTGCTTGAGAACTTTAAAACTTTTATGAACGTTTCCTATCTCTTCGTCATTTTAAGTTTTCAGCAATAATGACGGTAATTTTATTGTAACCCTCAAAAATTGCATACTATGAGATGAGAAGGCAAGTCCTTGATTTCGAAAAAAAAGCTCTAGGGGTTCATCAACTGAGGAATTAACGCATTTAAGTTTTCTTCACACCTTTATTCCTTCGGGGGAGAGGAAGTACGGTCCTTTATGTTAAGCATATCTTTCAATTAGACGAATGTCTCCCTCTGGATTAAATTCATCATCATCAATTCCCGATGGAACTGAGTCACTTGCAAGATAAGCTTCAATTTCATCTAGAATGAAATCACCTCCCTCAAATGGGGTAAGGGAGGGGAAAGATTTAGCAATGATTGGTTCAGAAGTTAGAGTGGGATTGCCACTCTCGAAATTGTCAGAAAATCCTAACACTTCTTTGAGATAAACTCCTCATAAGTTTATATCGATGTACATCGATTCTTATATGATTCAAATCATTGTAGGAGTATCTTGAAGTGTTACCAACTTTGAATGTTATGGCTTCATCACTCACTCGGAGAGTTAATTCTTCACCATAAACATCAATCAAAGCTCGTGCCGTCCTCAAAAGGGTCTCCCAAGAATTAAGGGAACTCGAGGATCGACAACATAATCTACGACTACAAAGTCAGCCAGAAAATGGAACTTTCCCACTCTCACAAAGACATCTTCGGTAATGTCGGTTGGTCTAGTAGTAGACCGGTCCGCAAGCTCAAGAATCATTTAAGTAGGAGTAAGTTCGAGGAGTGAAAGCTTCCTCAATATGGAGAGAGGCAGCAATGTTTGATGCATGCACGAAAAAAAAAAAAAAAGATAGGCCAAGCTAGGCATTCAACTATCTCAGGAAAATTACATGGAATGAGAAACTTGCCAGGGTCTCCCAGTTTTTTGGGCAACTTTTCTAGGATAACCGCCAAACAATTCTCATTCACCGAAGTATTAGCTAATTCAAATAATTTCTCCTTATTGCTAAGAAGATTCTTGAATGTGGAAGCGAATTTGGGCATGTAGAGTAAAGCATCCGAGAAGCTAAGATCAAAATGTAAGCTTTGAAAGATTTGAAGAAACTTCATCATTTGATGGTCGTCTCTTTCTTAGAGCTTTTGGCTATTAAGACTCAAAGGATAAGGTAAATTAGGCTTAAGCTTAGGAGCGTTAACGGGCTCAAAGGTTGGTGCTTGAGTTGGTACATCCGGAGGTTGGACTTTTTTGGTACTTGGTTGCACCGAACCTTGTCCACCTCGGTCCCCCCCCCCTCCCCTGTCTCCTCTTTTCCACCAACCTTGGGATAAGGAGGAGGAATGAGAGGTCCATCGTAAGAAACCCCACTTCGGGTAGTGATTGCTTTCAAGTCACCTTTTGGGTTAACAACGGTATTGCTAGGAAGAGAACCCGAACCCGAAGGTTTGTTCATTTGAAAATAATTGCTCAACATATTCTCAAGCTTGTTGTTTTGTTTCAACATCGTGGCCTGAAATTCATTTTTCAACTCATTTTTCATATTAGTGATTTGATTTTGCATAGCTCACATGTTTGTGTCATTAACTTTCATGTAATTTGCGAGTTCATTTGATGGAGCAGCTTGAGTTGGTTGAGTCGGAGCTCAGTAAGTTGAATTTCCTTGGTTGTAATTATTTCCCCGGTTTTGATTGTTTTGACTGGTGAAAATCGTGTGTGTGGGGGGGGGGGGGGGGGGGGGGGGGGGGGGGGGGGGGGGGGGGGGGGGGGCGTTTCGAACTTGATGAACTACACTCAGAGGACGGTGTCCAGCATTTCCCTGATTATAGTTTACTGCGGCTGCAGAAACGTATGCTTGAATATTATCTTGATATCCTGAAGCGTTGCCATCGGTGGCAAGACACTGGTAGTAAGGATGTGGTCCACCACAAGTAACACAACTTTCTTTAACCGCTTTAATGGAAGCTGGAAGAGGGGTTGTGTTTTTAAGAAGCAAAGCCTTAACGACATCGGTGAGTGCAACATCATTCGGGATGAAAGTACCCCAGGTAGAAGTGGTCGTACTTACTTTGGCAACAACCGGTCTGTTTCGTGAAGTGCGAACTTTCGACTTATTCTCGATAAGGGTTAAGGCATCCTTAGGAGTCTTAGTCAAAAGATTGCCACCGGCACCTGTATTAAACGAATCTTGATCGGTTGATGTTAAGGAATTATAAAAAGTATCAATTTGGTGTAATTCCGTGAAACCATAATGTGGGCATGCACGAAGGAGATCTTTGAATTGCTCCCATGCCTCACAGAATGATTCATCAAATCGTTGCTAAAAATTTGTAATCTTATTTTGGAAATTTATGGTTTTTGAAGGAGGAAAGAATTGGTTAATGAATTTAGAAACAAGATCTTCCCAAGTCACTATAGAGCGAGGGGGTTCTTTTTCGAGCCAAATCCGGGCTGCCCCCTCGATGGAAAACGGGAAAAGCATAAGCTTAATCGACGAATTAGGCACATCTTTATACTTATCCGTCTGAAGTAATCTTGTTGAACCAACGAATATGAGCATGAGGATCTTCCTTCTCAAAACCGCAAAATTGCTTAGACGTTACAAGATTGAGTAAACCATGTTTAAGCTCAAAATTCTCCGCTAGAATAGCGGGAATAACGATCGCATCTCCGTAACCCTCGGTGGGTGCTTGGAGCAATTCCGCCATAGTACGTGTATCGGCCATCGTAACTACGGGTTTTTCAACAATAGTCGGATCGACTTGTTGGGAATGTTTTTTATTACGACGTCTTCTGGGAGTTGTTGACGGTTCTACAACTGGACCTGATGAACAAGTGCGCATGCACTAAAAACAAATCTTTTATTAAAAATTAAACACATAAATTCTCTTTGGCAACCGAAAGTCAAACGTGCACGGTAGCTCTCTAGAAAAACGCACAAAGAAGCGGAGGAGCGGGTAAGCGCGAAGCGTTTTAAAAACCTTCTCCTTTTGGGTCGAAGTTTGTTGGATCAACCCTCCTTATACCTCTCTTATAGTTTGTAATCCTAAAGGTGAGCCGATTTAACAATTGACAACTCGATTTCTTTTGTTGTTTTTTTTTTTTTTTTTGGATTTTTGATTACTTTATAATATTTTTGTATTTTTTTATATACGAAAATATTCACAAAAACAAGAATAACTTCCGAGGAAGGATCTTCAAAAAAACAATCTTCAAAGATAACTTGAAATTCGTAACACAGTCTCCCCGGCAACGGCGCCAAAAATTGATAAAGCCAATAGTGATAAATCATAAATATATATAAAAATATATATATTATATATATATATATATAGTATAATATAAATTATATATAGTATATATATGGGATCGTGAGAAAACCTAATCTCGGTGAAAAACCCAGAAAACTCAAACAGATGCCCTAAAAATACTAAACCGATGCCCTAACTGTGCGGTAACTCTTCTCGAAAAAATTAGGGCATCTGTTTAGTTTTTTAGTCATCTGATTTTGGTTTTTCTATTTTTTTCCAGCAAAATATGTTTTTCTCTAGAACTCAATATCTATATATATATATAATATAGTATATAATATAAAATATAGAAAATATATATAAATATAATATATATAATATATATATATAATATATATATATATATTAAATATATATAATATAGGTAAATTAGCAAATCACTTCTAACCAAAGCAATAAACCAATTCACAAATAAAATATAATTCTGGAAGTATCGATTTCGAAAGTGACCCCTTCTAGTCGTTTCCCGGGTCATTGTTGTTCCAACGAGGCGTGAATTGAACTTCAT
Organism: Tanacetum coccineum; assembly: GCA_026074375.1. Classification (NCBI taxonomy): domain Eukaryota; kingdom Viridiplantae; phylum Streptophyta; class Magnoliopsida; order Asterales; family Asteraceae; genus Tanacetum; species Tanacetum coccineum. The sequence goes on from BQNB010095387.1 coordinate 12,414, forward strand.
GTTAAGATTTGTGATCGGGATTTTGAATAGATTAAGATTTTGGTTTTGGATTCTAATTTCTACAATGATAATAGCAACTAAAAAACAAAGACAATAAACAATATTAAAACATTACGAATAAGCACAAAAAAAAACGTTAACTGGGATTCTAAATCGTAAAACCTAAAAAACCTAAAACTTTAAAAAAACAAAATTTTTAACCTAGAAATGCAATTTAATTTCAACGAGGCGTGAATTGTTCTTGGTTTTCCATTTGAGTGATTTAGGGTTTTGATGATTTGATTTGTTTTTGAGGTTTTGTGTGGTGGTTCTGGTGAAAATGATTTGTTTCTGAGGTTTTTGTGTAGTTGTTTTTTGGTGAAATGATTTGTTCTTTTGAGAAGTGATTTGTGAGAAGTGAAATGGGTTTATATGATTTGTTACTTTTCATTTTTTCTTTTGAGGAATTGATAACTACCAAATGGAAGTTATGTATTTGTGAGAAGTTTTAGGGTTTGGTTTTAACATGTGTGTGAAACTTGTATTAATGAAGTCATTTTCACATGCTTCTGACCTTTAGACAGTGTACTACCGTCCTGTGCACAATCAAAAGTAAAGTGAAGAAAGTGAGTCATATCCGAATATTCGAAATTCACGTTTTAAAAAACTTTTGAAGTTAGTAAATCTTTCTTTGTAAGAAATCACTTAATAAAATTATTTATTTTTGAATTTTTTTTTTGAAACTGACCTTATGATTGATGTAAAGAAGACTCAATTGATGTCATGTTATGCTGAATTGATTATTGTAATCATCATCATCATCATCAATCTTCAAGCGAAGGCGACAAAACCACAAATGCTCATGTAAATCCATGAATGAGACATATGTGATTGCTTAGTTACTTTACTTGAAAGACAGCTAAAGAATTAGATAAAATCAATTTTATAAAACTGAACTGAAGAAAATGAACCAGTGTTCAGTTCTTGACTTGACCAATATTTGTGCTCCAGCGAAGGCGACAAAATCACACATGCTCATAAAAATCCATGAATGAGAAATATGTGAATGCTTAGTTACTTCACTTAAGCAAACTAAAGGTTGTATGCAAAAACTGAACTGACGCTTAACATATGAGAATTTGTTTAGTTTTAGATAAAAGTGTTGAACCTTCAGTTTTCTTTAGTACTGAAGCTTAAGGTTTTGAATCAATGTTCAACATACCTAGTTCATCAATCAATCTTTTGAAAGATGACTTATCCAGAAGCTTGATGAAGATATCAGCAAGTTGATATTGAGTGGGAATGAAATGAAATTCAATGTCCCCTTTGAGAGTATGATTCTTGATCTGATATCACTAAGCTTTGTTTTTTTTGAGTTGCAAAAATTGGATGTTTGAGATTGCAAATCACTTGTGTTATTATAAAATAATGGGTAACATTTCATATATGATATCATAGTCAGTGAGTTGACTCTTTATCCATAGTATGTTGGCACAACATCCAGCAGCAACTACATCTTCAGCTTCAGCTGAGAACAGAGCTACAGATTGCTGCTTATTCGCACTTCAGCAAACAAGCTTGCCTTCTAGCAACTGACAAGCACTTGAAGTGCTTTTCCTGTCCATGTTGCATCTAGCACAGTCATAGTCTGAGTATCTTTTTAGGTCAAAACCTGAACATTTTTGATACTGAAGACCAAGGCTGAGATTACAGAGAGTTCTCTTAACAGCAATAAGGTAAGATTCCTTAGGATTTGCTTGGTATCTTTCATAGAGATAAGAGAGACTTGGATGTTAAGGCTGCTTACAGTTAGGCACATTAGTGATCCAACCATATCTTTGTATTGAGTCTCATTTATAGCTTTGCCATTGAGATCAGGTCCTAACATGTTAGGGGTACTATTGGAGTTATCACTGATGAGCCATTTATGTCATACTTTTTCAGCAGATCCTTGACATTTTTTTGGTTGATCAGAAATAATGCTTTCTTTCAGATTGATAATTTGAAATGCCTATGAGTAGGTGAGGACACCCATAACATGGTCATTTCGTATATTGAGTCATCGTCTAGCAACTGTTTTCACACCTTTGTACGTGGACCCAAGGATAATGACACAACATGAAATTTGTACTAAAAATACATTTGTATGAGTTTGTAGAAAACGAGAGTGTTGTCTGATCATACTCTTACAAAAATTATGTTGTTTAGTGAGATAGGTTGAGAGAGTTTCATACCATGTTCTTGGAGCTTGTTTAAGTCTATAAAGGGCTTTGTCCAATTTGCAAACATGGTTGAGGAATTCATTACATCTCAAAACCGGGGGTTGTTTGACATAAACTTCTTCTTATAGTTTACCGTTGAGGAATGTACTTTTGACATCCATTTGATAAACTATGAAGTTTATGTGTGTGGCAAAGGCAAGAAGGATCCTGATTGCTTTAAGTTTTGTGACTGGAGCATGATTTTATCATGATTTATGCTTTCATGCAATTGATGATTAAATCAAGCATTATTGCCTTATGATTACAACGCCAGATTCCTCCTTTATTAAAAAGGATTGGAATTGGATCATATGCTGAAGTATTTTCCATTTGGAGAGGATAATAGTTTAGAGATCTGAACATCTTCAGTTTTGTGAGGTTATTAATGAATCGGTTTTCATTGGTTTTTTTTGTTCAAACTAATCATCATTAATGAGTTCATCAGTTTGAAACAGATGATCATTTTTGATCATTGTGATCAATTTGATCATCTTGACCATATTGATCACGTGAGATTTTTTCTTTAAAAACAGTTGGTTCTTTTTCATAAGGTTTTATGAAGAATTCTCAGTTGTTAAAAGCGTTTCAGTGTTCATGTTGTGGAACATTCACTTTCTCTCTCTTTTTGAAAACTATACCATAACCATAACCTTTAGTGGTGTATGTAGAGTTTATTTCCATACATTCTTTCAGGTCCCTGGAAAAAAAATAAAAAAAAAACATCCCATAGTTTGTAGTAATCCTTGATATATGTTTTGAACGACCATTGTTCAAAAGTGATAAAGGTTCCCTGATGTTACACTGCACAAAATAGGACCAGGATGGTTATTTTTGTTTAGAAACCCACCTTTTAGTGGGAGTCTTTGATCTTAGAGCACTTGATGATTCAATCTAGTACTTGCTTTGAAAAGACTCACTTTCTACTTGAAGAAGCCTTCTTTTTTTCCTGAACCACTCAATGTCATTGAGATCATATGAGGTATGAATGTTGCGTACCACATATTTCACATTCTTGTGACAAGTTGATGGTTTCTAGGTTATTCATCTTCTTGAGAAGAAATAATCATGTTATAACCATGAGTATCATAATCATAGCTTCTATATATTTCACATATGGGATAGTATACACAATCATCAGATTTATGATAATTATATCCACAATGTATGCAAGAAGGAAAAGGTATTGCTGGCCTTGAAGGTCTGGATCTTGAGGAAGACTCACCTTTGTGAGACCCCCAAAAAAGCGTATATATTCGGGTCATGGGTCAAGGGGGTACCACGTCATCATACAAGACTCTAGGATTACAAGTCACAACAAAACATGAAAAGTCATACATTACGGTGCTTGACAAAATATCAGAGTTATACGCGGGCCCACAATTTAAAGTACCATACATGACATAAGTTTAAACACGACTGACAACGACAAAGTTTTTAAGTCACATGACTTGACCAACAAGCACCATTTTTAAGACAACACAAGAACGCCCATCCGCTTGATATCCATCGAGCTTCCAACCTTCAAAGTTAAGCATTATTACCTGAGATTAAACATGAGAAAACGTCAACAAAAGTTGAGTGAATAACATAGGTTTAAATAAATATCATAGGAACAGGAACACAAGTATATAGTAGTTTCATGGGGGAAAAATCAAGTATTATTGCACTAAGTACATGACACAGACACCGAAACCTTAACTCATGAGCCCCTAATGTAAGGTATTCTGCAACTACCTCAAGTATTTCAAATGTAAATGCGTCACAGGCTATTCAAACCTTAATCATGACGGACGGGGATAGTCAGTCCCGATGGATCCACCCATAACATTCGCGCTCACTAACGTGATTTAACAGTTCATGATTTCCGGGGCAAACAACTAGCAGAAAGGGACTTAGGCAATAATAATTTCAGGTAGCATACAGTTTGATAAAAATCAATGCTTGTGTTCCAATCATGTAATCTCACCCCGCAATTTAAAACAAGTATCAATGGAAAAAGGGGGCTATGTACTCACCGTTAGCAAAGAGATGAAAATGATCAAAGAAAATCAAGAAGAAGCTCGCAGCACCACAACTCAATGACCTAAATAGGAAAAACATGTGTGTCACTATGACGCCATCATGAAATACTCAACTCATGAATGAAAATATTTATGTAATTATCATGATAAATATGTTGGAGTTTACAACTCTATGTTTATGTCAAAATGAAACTCAACATGAAAGGAAAATAAAATAAAATATTATTTTCATACATACTTCAAGAAATCTTGCAAAAATTTGCTTTTATAAAAGTTACGGATCATGGTATGGGCAAAGGCTTGCAAGTCGCGCACAAACCAAACCAACACTTAACTTTCATCACTTGGACCCCTACCTACTGTATTACAAGGGTAATATGACCCAACCCATGATTAATGTATCATTACCCAACTTATCGACTCTATTTTAAACTCTTTTTCACCCAAAAGTTATGAATAAAACCAAAATTCTGGAATACCTTGCCTTGATCGAGTCATAACTCAAAATGTACAAAGGCTACAGGTGGGAGGTTTTTACCATTTGAAAGCTCTACTCTCTACCTATCCAAAAAGTCCAGCCACACCTTTTAAACTTTTACCAATCAACGGGAAATGAAATTTTAGTAACCGACTACAAATTTGGACTTTTTGAAACGTTAATTTGGCATTTCCGTTTTAATCATAACTAATATCCCATAATAGCTTTTCAAAGTGATTCAAAGAGAGGAGTTCTATTTTAACTTAGCCTACTGGAGGAATTATAAAATTACCCATTTTCACCTTTTAACCCAAGACTTTTTACACGTTTTTTTTGACCATATGGTTTCCGGTTTTTTTGACCTTTTAGTAACGCGCGACGCCGCCATTTGTATACTCATCCGGACACTTCCATTGAGCATCCAACTCACCACATACACTATACATCAGTAGGTATTCATTTTTAAAGAGAAATGGACCTGTAGAGTTTAGAAAAATTGGCATGACTATCCAATACAGCACTAATTTCCATGTGTTTTCTAAGCCTAAAGTCATACCCATCTCGCTCTAAATCAAACACCAAGCCACTACAAAGCCACAAACTCATACCATGATCAAATGACATCAACTCTATTCTGTAGGTGTCGGATCATAAAGAATTCAATTTTATTTACAAAAATTAAGACTCAAATAAACTACAATCAATGTATATACATGAAATGAGAAAATTAAATCAAGAAAGGGGTCTAAAAGTGTACCAATCAAGAAGCAAAATTAGGAACCAAGATTAAAACCCAAAACCCCTATGGGTTTGAGCTTTGGCCGCGGCTAGAGGTCCCAAAAACACCCAACATTTTTTTTTTTTTTTGTAAAAGTCCAAACCTCACACTTTCAATCACCTCCTAGCTTATGATTAACCCCATTAAAGCTTCTTAAACATTCAAAAATCTTAAAAAATCATCAAAATTAAAAAGTCTTGCATGTGATGATTGATTTATACCATTGGAATGAGGGTGGTGCAAGGATTAAGATGATGTAATTTGTTTATTGATTTGTGAAAGAAAATTAAAGAGAATGGGTGTGTTTGTGGTGAGGGGTGGCGTGAAATGGAGAGGGAGAAGAGCAGGGAGTATTTTTTTTTTTGCTTTGAAATTGTGTGAAAATTTTTGGGTGAAAGGATATAAGTAAAAATGTAACTAACTTAAGGTGGTTAAAAAAATAAGATATGTATTGTTGTTGGTCATATGGAGCCGGCCCAAAGAGAAAGGAAAAAGAAACATGGAAATTTTTATAAAACTTGAATTTACATAAAGCTTTCATAATTTAATTTAGCTCCTAGCCCGACACTTTTGGTAAAAACGTAAATTAAGTCAAAAATGACGAAACTCACGGAAACATGGAAAATCATGAAAAATGAAATAAAATCTCATTCGGGATAATTTTGTGGACACGTGGCTTCCTTGATCAATAGAAATGAATAATTGAAATCGAGACGGTGAAAAATGACAATATTTACTGTCATGGCAAGTAAAAATAATATAAAACTATTATTTTATAAAACGAGCAATAAATCTGAATAAAATATTACCTTCAGAAAATACGAGTTCTCACAATGCAGATATAGAGATGATGGTGGTGGTAAATTGGTGATGATGGGTGTGGAGATGATGGTTAGTGGGTTGGAAAAGGAAAAAAAAGTGAAGTCTCTCAGAGTATAAATATCGGGTCGCTCCAACGTATTAAAAAACATGCCTAGATAAGTACATTTATACAAAGTGTACTTTAAAAGTACAAATATTAGTATTTTATTGGGTCGCTCTAGTCGCTCCGGTCGCTCTAAGGCATTTGAGAAACACACTTTTTTTTGGCCAATAGGTGCATACACCAAAATCTTTTGAGGCAAACATAGAAATACCCCTAAAGTTAAATCAGTTTAACTTTTAGACACTTATTTTATGACGAAAGAAGTACTACAATTCTTTGCTTTCATTTTCTTAACATCATTTGAGTAGCATTTTGGGACGAAAATGACTCACTTTTTTTAGGGGCATTTACATCTATGTCTTTACAAAAGTTCAATATTACATCAATATCCTTATCAGTTTTGTAATTACGTCATTATCCTTCATAAACTTTTATAATTACATCAATATCCTTCCCAAATTTTTTTAATTACATCAATATCCTTTTCACACTTTTGAAATTACATCAATATCCTTCACAAAATTTTAAATTCTCATATACATCAAAAAATAACATGTTCTCTCATCAATCGAGACCAAATATGCATATGAAAAAATAAATATATATGAGCAATAATTTTTTCATATTTACATCCGAACTTTTATAATTACATCAACACGTTTTTTTATCGTTCGAGACCAAAAAGTATATATGAATATATGATCATGATCAATATAAGAGATAAATAATAGTTTCATAATCTAAAATCAATATAATTATGATTTAATTGATTTTTGAACATATATACCCTTTTTAAAAGTGTGAGAAGGATATTGATGTAATTAATTTTTTTGATAAGGACGTTGATGTAATTACAAAATTAAGAATGATATTTATATAATATCAACTTTTGAGAAGGATATACATGTAACTCTCCCTTTTTTTTTAAACCTGACGATTTTTTTGTGGGTGACAAAACTTCACTTTGACATTATAAAGTCTCGGAGGTTAGCAAATTTGTTTCTTTTCATATTTTGTCTAATCAAAGTAATTGACATGCAAAATGTGATATATCAAATAATTAAAAGTTGTTGTAATTTTAAATTATAGACATGTTAATATTTATATAGTTTTATTAAGTTAAAATTCTACTGTACTTTTTAATATCTTAGGTTGATGATGTATTGATATTGAAAGCAATTAGATACCTTTTGAATTTGAAGCATGACCCTACGAGCTTCAGTGGCAAATGACGAGGATCTCTCCTCGGGTTGTGGACTGATTCTTTTACTTCCATTTTCTTATTTACTTTTTTCAAATGTATTACTACTGTAAAATATTGTGCCTCGGTTATCGTTAATGTATGTTTGACGTAATGGGTTGAAGCTGTAGTTTATATTATAACATGAAAGATGCAGAAATTTATATATTTATCGAGTTGTTTGCAAATTAGTTAGAGTTAAATTTATTAATGTAAAATTGTATAAAAAAATATCAAATTAAATTCACACATATTTTCATTTTTTATGTAATAGTCAATTATATTTTGAAGAGTATTTAGTCAATTTGACTAACTATAATCCATTATAAGCCTTTTTCTATAGACTTGGGCTTACAAAGCCTTATGGCTTATAAAAATCTTTATAAACTCGTGTGATAAACAAAACTTATTTTATAAACCGCTTTATTATAAAAACTCAAGCTCTCGTAAACCCTTGTAAGCGTGTTGCCAAACACAACGTATGTGTAATAACCATCAATATAACTAGCATTAAATAAGTGTCACATCAACGTTTTACTTACGAGGAATACTAGAACCATAAAATTTTTACACAAAAATATCCACCCAATGACATGGCATGCATATTAATGGATGTATAAAAAAGTGATTCTAAAAAGAAGATAAAGAATACCACAAATTAAGTGACAAGTCATTTTGTGGATGTTTTTTTATAAAACATTTGTGGATCTAGCATTTCTCTTTATTTACTGCGAGTGTAATAAAACAAGTAACTTGAATGTAAAACACAATTTAATTTTTTTCAAAGAAAAATAAAGATAGGTTATAAAAACTACTCTAAAACACCATTTGTACTCTTTTGTTTTTTTGCTTTTTTTTAATTTTTTTAATTTTTTTCATAATTTTGCTTATATTATAAAACTGTGAAACGAAAAGTACGCAACAAAAAATATAAAGTTTGATAAGTCAAAAGTATATTTTTTTAACGGCGAATTGATTAGAAACTAGCAAGGAACTAGGACAAGTCAAAAGTATTAGGCAGTCAAAAAATATAAAACATAAACTGATAAATAACTACGTTATACTCTAAACAAAGAAAACAAAAAAAATATTTTGTATCTTTTTAATATTTTTTAGTAGGCCAGAGTGTAAGTCACAAAAATATTATAGATAACAACTTGTTCAAGGATACAAAATGTGATTTGTGGTAGGGGAAGGAAATGAGTACATAATATATTATTTTCTGACAAAGACGTCATTATGTATCAAATGATTTATTAAAAGTTTTAAACTATTTAAAAAAAAAAAAAGTGCAACTGTCAAATGTCACATGTGATGGCTGTCCTTTTTATTTACCATAATTCACAAACTTGTATTTTCTTCTTTTTTATCTCTCACTTGTCTTTTCCTTTACTAACTCTCTGCTATCCCCCTCATTCACTTTACACTTGCTACAAGTTACACGTTTTTAAAAGAAAATTTTACATTTCTCTCCCATGGTAATTTTATTACTCTTTCCGTCTTAAAAATTATAGTTTATAATTTTTTTATCAAATTAATTGTCCACTTCTAAAAATAAATAAAAAGGTTAAATTAAGTTTATCATACCATTCTCACTTGAGGTAATAATTACAAACTTTAAAGAAATTATAAACTACTCCGTAATTGGTTAATGGTAAAACTGTCATTGTGCAAAATTAGAAGAGAGAAAGTTGTAATGATTGTGTTTTTATTAAACTGCGTGCTTTTTGTCGGTGACAATAATTACGAGATGCAAAGAGTAGTAAAACCAAATGAATTTTAAATTTAATATTGCGCGACTGATAGATGTTGTGTTTTCTTAAAAACTTGACAAGTGTTGTGATTGTAGGTGGATTTTTTCGACCGAAGTAACATTTTGTGCGATCAAACGGATGTTTTGCTTGCTTTGTACTTGTATTTTAGGTTTGCGAGTAATTAGTTTCGAAAAGTGACTCACTTTTCTAATAATTTCTAATAAGACAAAATTGATTTATCAAAACATCACTTTCGTTGAGAAAAAAAATCATTTGATCACATAAAATATCACTTCAATAAGAAAAAATCATAACGACTTTTGAGACGCTTGTCAAATTTCTAATGAATGCACAATATTTAATGATGGCACAAGATTAAATTTGAGATTTATCTCTATCTTTTACTAGAAAGTGGACCAAAGGTGCACATTTTTTGAATTTCATCTACTAAAAATCACATCTGAAAATGAAAAAAGAAAAATGGAAAAAGAAAAAAAAGGACACAAACATATAAGTTTGGATAAAAGCTATAAATTCCCTACCTGCTTACAAAAATGGTCTATTATGAATAACATAACCAACGTGAAAAACACTCATTATGCATAATATATTTTTATCCTGTGATTCATTATGCACAACAGACCTTATTCTATGATTTATTACGCATAACATATTTTTTTCTATGATTCATTATGCATATGTAAACAATTATGCATAATGAATCAAAAACCGAGTATATTATACATAATGAGTGTTTTTCACGTTGGTTATTTATATCAGACCATTTTTGTAAGTAGGTAAAGCATTTATAGCTTTTACCCTACAAGTTTCCGTATATTTGGGTTTTTACCTTGGGTTAGGTTATTCATTCATACCTCCCTTTAAAACATCATTCGTATCATTCTTATGTTTTTTTGCGTTTTTTGATTTTTTTTTTAATTTTGATTTTATTTTTATAATTTTGTTTATGTTATAAAAATATGAAACGAAAAGTGCGAAAAAAAATATCAAGTTCAACAAGTCAAAAGTATTAAACTGTCAAAAAATACGGAACAAAACTGATAAAAAACTGTGCCGCACTGTAAACAGGGAGACAAAAGAACCAAAAAGTACGAAACATCCGTACTTTCTGTGAGCCAAAGGAGTACCAATAGTAGCACCCTTTTACCTTATGCATGTCATTGTCAACAAATCTTAGAGAGCACGGTATGCATAGTGATTTGCACGTTATTCAGGGACGGAACTAGGACGCGAAGTGGCGAGTGTACTTGTAATAAACTAAACAATACTACAAACATAACATTTGAGGACCTGGTGCATTTAAGAAAAATCGAGGTTTTTTTAACAAAATTAACACTACGACACACATATCCATGGGTGTCCCATGACCCCCGAGACACCATCTGGTTCCGTCCCTGACGCTATTTGTACCAAAAACGTGTCATTCGTCCGCCATGGTGCATCGGCCTTCAAACCATTCGTTCGTCATTTGGTTTTTCGCCATCCCACCCCACATACGCCGTTTGTTTTTTTTTTTTTTTTTGTATTTTTGTTTTGTTTTGTGAGTGATTGGGTATTTTTGGTGGGTATTTTGTAAGACCCAATAAGTGTTATTGGTTTTTTTGCTTAGGAAGGTGTTTGAGTTGTTAGTGTGTTATTTGGAAAAAAAATAAGATAACGCTAAAATGACAGACGAATAACGTGTTGTTCATTATCCCCGTGCCCAACACTCTTAGGTTTCCATACTCATAATCATGAGTTTCCAATTAATGACTGGAAAACTTTACACGTTAATTGTCATCTTTTTTTTTCATTTCACTTTTACTATAATAACAAGCAAAAATTACCCGCGCGTTGCTGCGGGCGTTATTTTTTCGCGCGTTATTGCGGGGCATTTTTTTTGTTCGGGTTAATTTCTTCGGTCTCATGTTTAATAGTTTGTTTTTTTCTCATATTAAATGACAATTTTTTTTTTCAATAAAGGGGATATATATATTTTTTTTTTGCCCAGGCCGATAGAAAGTCATAAACGTAATTTTTTTTTCTTCTTATTTTTGACAAAAGAAGGAGGGAGTATAAATTTTTTTTTTTTTTGCCGATGAACAGTAACCACCGGGCCTAGCCGATGTGGGCTACACTGTTCATTGATGAACAGTAGCCCGTTACTGTTTTTGGCATTATGTGTAATGATAAATGTGTATATACAAGCAAAGACTACCCGCGCGTTGCTGCGGGCGTTATTTTTTCGCGCATTATTACGGGGCATTTTTTTTGTTCGGGTTAATTTCTTCGGTCTCATATTTTTTTTGCCCAGGCCGATAGAAAGTCGTAAACGTAATTTTTTTTTCTTCTTATTTTTGACGAAAGAAGGTGGGAGTATAAAGTTTTTTTTTTTCAGCCGATGAACAGTAACCACCGGTATAAATTTTTTTTTACCAAAAAAGGCCGATGAACAGTAACCATCACTGTTCATCGATGAACAGTAGCCCGTTACTGTTTTTGGCAGTATATGTAATGGTAAATGAGTATATATATAATAGTATCATTTGGTTTTATCCAAGTATATTATCGTTTAAAGACCAAACAAATGCTGCATTTTTCAAAATTCAAATTCAATTCAGGTTTCAAAATTGTCATTAAATCGTGGTAGAGAACTATTAAAAACTAAGAGAGTCTCTCAAACTTATTAACACTCATTGTCTAGTTTAGGGGTGCTCATGGTCTGAAAATCGGACCGGACCGAACCGAAACCGACTTTAGCCAAAGCACCAGACCGAAGATCGGTCCGAAATAGTCCGGTCCGGTTCGGTCTTCGGTCTGGTCAGGTCCAACAAGGCTTAATTGTCTGTTTTTTCGTAAGACTGAACCGGTCAGAGGACCAAAAATAACGAAAATGATAAAACGAGGACCGGACCGAAATATGTTTGGTCAGGTCCGGTTAAGGCCGGTTTCTCGGTCCGATCCGATCCACGGTCTGTTTTGCTCACCCCTAGCCTAGTTAATCAAAAGAAACAAAAATAAACAAATCACCATTAAATAGAAGCAGTGGTAACCATCAAAACATAAAAAATAATAACTCATTTTGTACATACATACTCCACACAAACATACAAAAAAATAAAACGGCAAATTTTTCGGTGATTTGCCTCACCAAACTAATGCACAAAATGAGATTAGCGCGCGGTTGAGAGAGGAGTGTAAAGGTGACGGCGTGTGATGGTTGTCACCACCGATCATCGTTGCTCCGAGTCTAAGGTCTCGGCACTCTACTTAGAGGTGAGCAAAACGGACCGCGGACTGGACCGAATCGAGAAACCGGCCCGAACCGGACCGACTTTATTTCAGTCCGGTCTTCGGTCCATCATTTTCTTTATTTTCGGCCCTCGGTCCGGTCGGTCTGGTTCGGTCTTACGAAAAAACCGGCAATTATGCCTTGTTGGACCGGATCAGACCGAAGACCGAACCGGACTATTTCGGTCCGGTCTTCGGTCAGGTGTTTTGGCCGTCGTTTTGATCCGGTCCAATTTTAGTCGGTCCGGTCCAGTTTTCAAAACGTGAGTACCCCTAACTCTACCTATTAAGTATATTGTCTATTCGCCTTCAAAGGAAAAGAAATGTAAACTTCATTGCTACCTCCTTTTCTCGTGTGAAACTATTTTGCCTTTACTTTAAAAGGGAATAATTTTAGTTCAACACATTTTAAGAGCCTATGAAAATTATTGAGCGAAAGTTAAGAATCTCAATTCCTCATTTTTCCATCGAATAATGTGTCACGTTGCTATCGAATATAAATTTTCACCTAAACCTACAATTTCATTAACAACGAGGTTTGTAACCCGCGCTCCGCTACGGAGCGCGGGTATTCGTTTGAGGATGAATGTGGCTGGTCGGCGTGTTTCGCACAGTTTTGTACAAATTCTCATTTACATAAAGGCAACACCGCATATAAAACTAATACAATAGGTAACATAAATGGACAACATGCATTATATGATAGACATCGATTAACTATTCATACTTGTGTTTCAAGTCGCC
>BQNB010095388.1:8481-23182 GCA_026074375.1 Tanacetum coccineum
AAATGTAATGGATAAGAGAAAAATATTTTCTTGATCACTAATCATGCTTAATGATTTATTTGTTCATACCTTAAGTGATCACTAATATTAGAAATATAATTTTACGATTAATAATTTAAAAACATTTAATTTTATTGTAAACGTTTTTACATTTTGTTATTATCAAAACGTAAAGAGGTCGAAAAATATAAATAACATTTTTAGACATTATTTGTATAAACACATAGGTCCTGTATTTTGTTGCTTTTGTCCTGTTCATGGTTGAACATAGGGTTTTAGGGTGGTTGATGTTTTGATAATGTAGTAGGTTCTCTGTTCTAATCTTTCTGTTTGGATGTAATATTAATGATATGAACTAGTTATATGTAATATTAATGATATGATCTTTCTGTTTATGATTACCTTATGTTATATGTTAGAATTGGTAGTTGTGGAGATGTTAGATGGATTACAGATCCAAACTTATGAAGCTGAGAATTGGGTAAATTCAAACACCCCCTTATGCCATGAGCCCTTTTGCATTTGCAGTTTGACTTTTCAAACTGCAAATGCAAAATGTCATGAGTTTTGCCAAATGGAAATGTAGTCATGCCCATACATGTTTTGAATGGAATTACAGTCACTGCAAATGTTAAATGTTATGAGTTTTGACTACAATACCGTGATGCCCGTACATTACAGCTTGTAGTCTGCAAATCCAAACACCCCCTTATGCCATGAGCCCTTTTGCATTTGCAGTTTGACTTTTTAAAGTCAAAATGCAAATGCAAAATGTCATGAGTTTTGAATGTCATAATTTTTGCCAAATGAAAATGCAGTCATGCCCATACATGCTTTGAATGGAATTATAGTCAAAACTCATGACATTTTGCATTTGCAGTTTGACTTTTTAAAGTCAATCTGCAAATACTAAATGTCATGAGTTTTGACTGTAATACAATCATCCCTATACATTACAGTTTGCAGTCTGCAAATAAATACACCCCTTGTGCTAAATGGAAATGAAGTCATGCCCATACATGTTTTGAATGGAAATACAGTCAACTCAAAATAGGTTAAATATTACTACAAATGCTAAATATTCCTGCAAATTTCAAATACTTGAATAAATAAGCATATGTCTAAACATCAACGTCATAGCTAAAGAAAGTACAGAACAAAGTATCAACAACCCAAATGTGTCAAGAACACCAACATATAATTACATCATCAACATACAGAACAGAGGATAAAGTATGGTTAAGGCTTGGACTTTCTTTTTTGTGGGGGAAAAGGTAGTGGAGCATTAGGAGCAAACAAAGCAAGTACACATCTAGGACCTCTGGATCTTGTGAAAGCAGCTTGTGCACTGGAAGTGGAAGCAATAGGAGCTCTAGATCTTGTGGAAAAGGAAGCAAGTTGTCTTCTAGGACCTCTGGATGTTGTGGGTGTCTCCTTAAACATCCTTATCTCAGCATCAGTGAGAAGGTATTTATCATCATTAAAGCAAATAACATCTTCATCACTAGAAAAACCTACATCATTGGATACTTTAATCACTTTTGTAAGCATTGAAATATATAAACAGTTAAAAAACTTTAGAAGTGGCATATAAACATTTTTAAACAGACAAAGACATATAAACATTGTTTAAACACTTTAGAAGAGACATATAAACATTGTTAAACAGGCAAAGACATATACCTTTATTCACCTTTGATTCTGCCTCCTCTGTCTTCTTTGCCTCTTTTGCCTTTAGAAACCTAGTAAAATCCTCTTCAAGTTTTGTGACTCTGTTTTCAAGATCAAGAGAAAAAAAAGATCAACATCATCAGCATCAACAAGATCAACATCATCCCCTGCCTGCTTTGCTTGATTTGCCCAAGCCAAATCCCCTTTAACTTCTCTCTTCCCCTTATCATCTAAAAATTAATAGATCAAGACAGGTTAAATATACATATACAAGACACTTCCAAACAACCTATAAATTAAGTATGCAAATAATAAACTAACATTTCCCATATTTAATCTGCAAATCTTCTAGTATGAAATCAGCTATTTCATCCTCAATAGTTTAGTTCTTCCCATACTTCTCCAAAACATACTCAACCATATCATCAATCACCATCAGCTTTTTATAAATCTTCTCTGTAGCCTTCTCAAATTCTACCTTCTCAGCTTCTACCATGGATAAAAATTTCTCAAAAAAATGATTGGCAGACTATTAGGTTTGTTTTTGAGACAAATTACAGACTATTAGGAGTGTTTGGCACTACCATTAAGACTATTAGGGGTGTTTGGCATTACCAAAAAGGATGTTTGGATATCATTCCTAATGGCATGTCATGATCCCTTATTCAAAATGAAAATGGTATCCAACTACAAATGCTAAATGTAGTCAAATGTATTTTGAATGCTAAATGAACTTTTGCATTTAAGTTGTACCAGTTTAAGTTCATTTAGCATTTTCAAACACCCCCTTATTCTAAATGGAAATGCATGCAAAATGGAAATGCAGGCAACACTCTAAACAATGGAAGAAAAACACTAACTTTTTATCATAGCAAAATTATACAAGTCGTCTAGCATCTCGGCAGTAACTGGTACGTTCCCATACTTACTTATCAACACATAGTCAACCAATTTGAGTTCTGTCAACTTTGCTCCAATCTTGTGTTTGCCTGTTGCAATAAAGAGGTTGTGATTAATATGGAAAGTATGGTAATCGCTAAAGTTAAGCATAAACGGAAATAACATAGGCACAATAAAATAACACCAAACTTCTTTTCTTGGTGATTTCGCATCTTTCTTTCATAACAGTGTTCTTATGATTGTGGTTTCTGAATATGGATGTGGATTTGGTGTTTATGATTGTGGTTACATGTATGATGTTTATGGTTGGTGTTTATGATTATAGTCAAAACCATAGCGGTTTAAATTCCCGCGTCGTTAGGGAAAAAAGAAAAAAAGAAAATTCAGTGGATATTCGGCCCTAGTTGGTTTGGTGGTTATAGAATAGTATTAAAACTTAGTACGTGGTTCATAATGAAACACTGAAAATAATAGTAGTTCATAAATGATGTTTACCATAAATATAACGGTGTTTATGAAACATCTTTTTATGTATTAAAAACAAAAACTTATTGTTTTTTGAATGGAAGTTTTGTGTTTGTCGAGCAATTATGACACCAGAAATGATGATGTTGATTACTGGTGATTAACATAAACTTAATCAATACGAAGCGTTTCGCTTACTCGTTGCGCTTTGCACCGGGGTTTGGTTTTGGAAAAAAACAAAACTTTTTACGTTAGGTTAATCAAAACCAAACTCTTACCCATTGATGACCCATTTTTACCCAACATTAAGTATATGAAAACATAAACATTTGAAAAAAATAATGTCAAATAAATAGGTGTTTGGGATATGCTCGTTTAGTGCTTTGTATGCATCTATGTATCTAAAGTAACTGTGGCAGCAACCATGATTTATCATTGAGACAGAACATTTACATCTGCCTATTCATTATAACCAATTTTACAAAACTATATCTAAATTAAGTCCGAGATTTAAACGTAATTAAAGTAAACATATGTTTTTTTCAGTCAACAAGAAAACAATTTTTTATATGTAATCTGCGTTCCATAAGATGAAGTGCTGTGCTACTTGTTTAAAGTGGGTCATAAACAACCTCTACTTCTATAGATGAGATTAAAAAAATAAGGAATATTTGTATTGATTATTAAACTTGTTCATTTGCGAATAAGCTAGTTTTGGACAAATGAGCCCAAATAAAAATTTGTCTTTTCATATCTAACATAAATTCAAAACATGTGTAAAGACAAAGTGTGTATTCCAGTTTGCAGCTAATAGTGATGCAAGTAAAACTAAGAACATACCTTTTCACATCATGTCATTATGACTTGCTTTCTGCTCTTCGTACAAACCTTTGGGCTCCTCTTTAGTACTCTTCCTTTATCTAAAAAATGTCTCTCCTTTTCTGCATAAAAGCCAATTTTTTCATAATAAGAAAAGAGTACTTGTGACAAACACTTAACAATAGTTGTATTGCTATAACAGGAAGCAACTAACCTCCAAGGCTTCAAGTCCTTCACACGCCAATCTTTAAGATTCATGAACAACATCAGGAGCACCGAAAACTGAAAACGTATATGCAAATATTGTAAGTTAAAAAATTGCTAAGAATCACACTCCAAAGACCCCAAGAACATAAATTAAAATTCCAACACAGGATAAGGTGCAACATGATAAACTATTAAGCGAGTGCTTTGCAAACTCTGATGGTTCAGTGACCTTGTTGCTCTCTACTCGATGTTGTTGAGTTGGTCCGCATTTCTTGGTCTCTATCACCCCGATTGGAGCTTCAGGTATGATACAATCTCCAACAACATTGACCTACATAGAAACAAATGCAAAATATGTAACTGGACTAATCGTTGCTGAGCCATTAGGTAAAATTGTGTACAGGGCAGTGTCACCTAGCTTTATGTGTTCATCCTTGAGAACCTCAACATACTTGACAATAGTTTCAGCATCCGCATCATTGCAGGTTCGCTGTATACATTCTTCCAAACTGCGCCATAACAAACAATTCTCAATGAAAATGAAGACGATTTGCGGATTTGACTTAAAACATAAGTTATATAAAGAGGTGTCAGCTTACATTCAATCAGATGGAGAGTAGCGTTATCAGGTAGCACAATTCTGTCGCTAACATGCTAAAACAGAGCATAAACTAAAAGGCAAAAAATGTAAAACTTACGAGCCACTTGTCGCGAGCATACAAAACTGTATTCAACATGTTCTCGTATAATATAAAGTACCCGTCCATTCAGAAATAATAATATCCACTTTAGGAACTGGAAGGTCGATCTCTTCAGCTTTTCCCTTCAAAACAGTTATAATTGTAACATTGAGGAAAAAAACGACGATTTAGTTTCCTAGTCAATTCAAAACTCTTAAGAAATGCACGACCCATTGCATATTGTATTTACCTTGTAAAAGCTAATAAGTTGTTTCTATGAAGGCATGATGCTAAAGTACTCAAAACAAATGCAGAGAACGTAAAGTGTAAATTCATTCTTTTAGAGGGAAAAGTTATAAATTTAAATGTATATCACCATTGTTACAAACTTAATGATGTTTTTAGTCTTTTTTGTGTAAGCTCGAATTGTAAATGCAATGCAAGGACTAATGAAATCTAGAAGATTTGATCATTGCAAGAATGAACTCAAAATAAATTGGTTTACATATGTGAATTATTATACGGTTCACATTGTGTAAAATGGATATACCGTATTAATACCTAAGGTGACCTTTGCTGGAAATAGACACATCCGGTTTTAGAGTTCCATTTCTTGCTGCTTCTTCTTGTTCCAAGGCTTTTAACTCAAAATATTCAAGCCATGCTAACACCACTTAAACCCTTACAAATCAGCAGCAAAACGCCAATTAAATCAGCAGCTAAACACCACTTTAAATATTAAGGGAACTACAAAATCAGTAGCCAAACACCACCTGAAGTCCACATAAATCGACAGCCATACAACACTTAAATCAGCAGCCAAACACCACTTGATTTGCCTGCTCTTATCTTAGACAAAACCGCAGAAAAAATCAACAACTAAACACTACTTAAACCATAAAAAAACAGCTGCAAAGTCGCATAAGGATTGTCCGTAACATGTTCTATGTCCAACCTGTAATGTTTCCAGATGAATATGCTATATTATATTTACTATATAATGGGTTCAAACCTCCCTCATTTCATTTATTAGGTAATCACAATAGAGTGCAACTCTTGCTAATTGTTTGTTTCGATATATGAGGCTTTTTATGTATATCAAACCAATCATCTTCAATCATTTGTATTCCAATTACTTGCCATTTAATGGCCCTAAAATACGAAAGTAACAGCTTGCATCACAAAATATATATTGTTACCGATGTTCATATGTTTTAAGTAGATGAGTCAACTTGAAATTGTTTTCATTGCCTTGAACGACGAACTCATAGCATCATTCCTTGTGACAAACAACAACAGAAAAATCTTAGTCATGGTGTAATTTGAATACATACATTGTATTTGTCAAAAGATCCCACCTACAAAAATAAAGCAAAAGATTAGACCTTAGAAAAAAACTAACCAAAATGACTGCAAAAATATCATATTCATTCAGCTAAATAAATTTGGTTAAACAAAGAAACACTGAATATAAGCACTCCCGAATATCTAAACCTTTAGTCTAGTTTGGGTTCAGAGACAAACTCATCTGTGTAAACATAAGCACAAAATATAAGCAATCATGAACCATAAATATGTAAGTACCTAATTTTAAGCAGAAACGACAACAACATCGCTAACCCTCTTATAGAACCTAGTAATTGAACCCTCCAAATCTTAACCAAAATCCTAAAAACACAAAATTTATGAAATCAAACTCAAACAAAACGAATCAACCAAAAGATTAAACTTTCAAAAACCCTTTTAAAAACCTACAAAAACTAATTTACCTTGAGTTTAGATAAAGGATTTGCAATCTGGGTTTGTTGTTGTAACAGCCGTAAGATGTAAATTGTTACTCATAAACCTGTTACTTTGATTGTGAAATAAAAGCACCCCATAAATACTGAAGATAGTAGCCGCAAATAGTTATTAAAGATTGTAACAGCAATAGCAACTCAAGAGTAACCTACGACTTTTGGTTTCAGGCGTCTTCAATTCAACCAATCATTAATACTGCACATTCAATTAACAAACTGGATCTTATAGTATTATAGAGATAGATGTTTTATCAATAAAATAAGATTGAAGTCTAAACTACATCTTTGTGGTTTGTGCATTTTGAACACCATACATCTCTGTTAGATATATTGGCACATGTACAATGAGTAAACGTTCATCATCATACATCCTTGATAACGAACGATGCAATTATTTCTCCGTTAAATGCTACACGTGCTAATTGCACTGTTCGTTCTTAGGGATGTATGATGGCTGAGTTTTTACTAACGAATGGGTGTATGTGGCCGACTTTTTACAAACGAGGTATGTATATGTGACAACTTAACAGATAAATAATTGCACGTGTAGCACTTAACGAAGAAATAATTGCATTGTTTATCCTAAAGGATGTATGGTGGCTGACTTTTACTAACAAGGATGTATGGTGTTTAAATGGGGTAAATCACATGGATATATTTTGGAGTTTAGTCATAATATAATGTTAAAAGTTAAAACTATACAAATGGATTCTTTTTGTGTGTAGTGTACTAACAATCAAACCTTGTTTTAACAGAAAAACTAGTTAGAAATCAGATTTTTTTCAAGGATTTGTAAGTATGGAATATTAGTTGGTTGTAGGTGTTGAATCAAATATGAAGACCACTTTTAAATAATTTATCTGCAATTGCTATATGATAATCGCCGCTAAAACAATGATATTGGTTTCTTCTACAAAGACAGATCCATGCTTAATAAAATATTGAAAGAGCAATGCTAGACTCACACAATTTTTACAAACAAACATCCACACCCACATGTGACATGTAAGATGTACTAATTAGGTTGCGTTAATTTATTTTTTTTAATTTTTACCCTCCATAATCATATACCACATATGAGTGTGGATGTTTGTTTGTAAAAATGGTGTGAGTCTAGCATCGCTCATATTGAAATTGTCATTTTAGTATTATCGAGGCCAATCGTCATTTATTTGTCTTTCATAACGGATATTGTAGTATTTATTAAAAAAAAGTAATCTATACATTTAAAAATGGCTTAAGATGATTTATGCTTTAACATTATCGCAGCCGTGTGCTATGACGGTATTACCCTTTAAATGCATGCATAAAAGGTGTCCAATTCCATGTCAAATCTGTTTTGTTTCGAAAATAATACTTTTTATTTAATTTTTATATGAAAAAGATCATCTTATTCCATTTTGTGTTACTAAAAAGTACTTCTTAAATATACTTATCTACTATTAAAAAAAAGTACTATATTGAGGTGCATGGAAAGTCAAACTTCACCGCATGAGATGTTCGATCGAGTGGCGGTTTTTCATGTTGTTGAACGGGTGGGTAATGGAGTACGTATTACGGAGTATTTTATACCAAAAGGTCAACAAATACAAGTAATCAAAAGTGAGAGTGAAAGGCCGTTTAGTCAAAGCCAACAATTCTGCTAATCAACACTTGCACTAAAAAGCTAATGGCGCTTAATTCAGTTAGTAATGGATGAGACTATATTTACACCCAACAAGAACAAGGTTAAGGCTTCAATCTTTGACACTTCTGTAATCATAATTGTTGAGTGAGTCATGTATGTCTCTCACATTATGAAAAGACATCCGATTGTGAGCTTATTCGAGTTACCAATTATTAACCTTTTGCACCCGATCATTACACTAAAAATTATATAAAGCATAAAATAGTTAAAAATAGAAACCTATTAGGTTAGTAAAAGTGGTCACCTCTCTTCACTTTCCACGTCAATGTCACATCAGCTTTCTCTCTGCTCCCACTTTATTTCTCTCTTTCTCACCTTTCATTTAGGGAAGTGATTTGGACACTTCACAAATTTATTTGCACACTCAAAATGTTTGTGTTTTGCCATTTTCATACTCCCTCAGTCCCAAATTAATTGTCCCTCGACAAAAAACACACAGTTTAAGAAAACATAATCATTACTGCATTCTCTCTCTTACTTTTTTGCAGAATGACAGTTTTACCTTTATGGAATTAATTAAAGCTTTGAATAAAGTTTGTAATATCTAGTATCATTAGGGGCAATATGGTAAACTTGCTACTTTACTTCCAACTATATTTGGAAGGGGACAATAATTTTGGGACAACCCAAAATGCAAAGAGATACTATTAATTTGGGACGGGGGAGTACCATTTTTTTTATTTGAATACTTTTATTCATAAACTAAAAACGTAAATATCAATGTAAACGTACGAAATTAAAAAAAGTAAAACGTACGAAATTAAAAAAATTATCCATAAATTAAAAACTATTATTCATAAAACTTAGACGTACGATATTAAAAACAATACATTGATAAATATAAGTTAAACGTACTAAAAACGTAAATTGATATGGCAAATCCCACTTCGCCTTGATCCCCACCCTTATTTATTCCATCTGCTTGAGTGCATCTCAGTCAAGTGACTATACGGATGCATATAAAACATGACGTTGTTTATATTCCTGCATTGCCAACTCTCGTTTATGAATTTCCACCTCCCATTTTCTTATCTCCAAAAAGCTAAGCGCACTTTTTTCTTCATTGTCATGGAACGTTCGTTGTGCATTGCAAATCGGAGATCATCAACCTAGCCAATGCTTCGTCATTCATACTTGATGACGATCCCGATGCTCCCGTCCCTTTCTTCTTCAAAACTTTTTTTTGTCCATGCCCATTGGTCGTTTAACTGCCTGCATCTCATCTTTCTCGTCGTCTCCAACATCAACATTCAGATTAATACTAGCATCCCTATACTCTATGTTGAACGAACTAGACCCTGGTCTCTTGTATCTCTTGGCATTTTTTTCTTTCCGTCAAACTTTGGAACTTCACTATCCATCTATTTCTGACTTTTTTTTTAAAACCTCTCAACAATGACGACGTGTAAACGGTACTCCGTATTCAGCATCATAGTTAAGAAGTGCCTTTACGAAGTAATCTCCGCCTCTGGCTCCACTTATTTGCGCCCTACGCATGACGTTAGCGTGCACTCCACAAAACCGATCCCCGTTCGGTCGCATTGTCTTCCATTTCTCGTTCACCATATTGTACGTTCGATGAGCAGGTGTCTTTGTTTTGCTCTCCATGTACCGTAAAACCTCATTCCAAAATCCAATTTTCCTTATCGCGTTACCAACGACGCTATTTTCTTATACGTGAACCCAACATTTACACAACGCAATTTTTTCCTCATTGGCCCATGCAATGCGCCGGGGTGCCTCCTCGTTTTGAGCCATCCTTTTTTGGCGTCTTCTAAACGGCTTTGGTTGGGTCGATGTACAACGAACGTAATTTATAACTATGTAAAATTGTTACAACAAATTTGTTTTTTTACGCTTTAGTTGCACACCATGCTCATCCGCTTCAATAAAAGTGAATCTAAACTAAAACCTAAGAGTCATAGACTAATTGTAACACAACAGTAATACCTACATAATTAATGCATTTGCTAATAAAGAGTAAATTGCACCGCTCGTCCTTGTGGTTTAGGCCAAATCCCTAGCCTCGTCCCTGATCTTTATTTTTTTGCATGAATCGTCCTTATCTTGGAACTATATAACACCATTCATCCTTATCTCATGTTTTTTCGTCCTTATCTCACGTTTTTGGCCTGAAACTATGTAACACCGTTCGTCCTTATCTCTAGAGATAAGGACCAACGGTGTTACATAGTTTCAAGATAAAGACGATTCATGCAAAAAATAAAGATCGGGGACGAGGCTAAGGATTTGACGTAAACCACAGAGACGAACGGTGCAATTTTAGCATATTGGGCTATATGATTAATACTCATGTATGATAAATAAGACGCTAAGGGGCATGGCCCACCTTCGCTTCCATGTACCTATGCCTTTGCAACACACACTAGTGGTTACTTAAGGATAAAGCAACTAAAAATAAGACTTTAAGCCCTTAATTTTTGAAGGCCTTCGAGTTTTCATGACCTTCTATATATAGAGATTCAGTCACATGTTTTTCAGTCGTTATTTTAGAGATCCTTGATTGTGTAAGACCCCAAATTTACCGATAAATGTTAAATAATAAAAATATTGGCCCTATTATGTTTATACATATAAGCCTACATGTTTAGAAGATTATGTCCAATATATTAAGCGGGGCAAATAAAAGATGCTTTGAATGCACATAATAAAGATTGCAACGGACCTAAAGAAAAAGTGATTTAATGATTAAGTGAAATAGGTGATTTTAATTTCTGTTAGGCCTGGTTATGTTATATAACGTGTTGTTTGCGATCAATTTCATTAGTAAAAATTTGCAATCAAATAATATTTGTATTAATGATGCTATTAAAGAATTAGAAGGTCTTGTGCTTTTCTTTAAAACATATACAGATAATGAATTTTAAGATGCTTTCATTACTGCCAAAGGAATTGCTAAAGAAATGGATGTAGAATCAAAATACACTCTAGATCAAGCTATTTCATCACTTGAAAGCATGTTTGACCAATTTAGAGTGTGAAGATTTCATTATTTTTATTTATTTTAAGAGTTAACTACATATTTGGTCCATGTGGTTTATCGGGTATAACAATTTTGGTCCAATAGTTTAAAATGTAACGGATCATGTTCACTTTTGGTCTACCCGTAACACTTTAAGTCCATTTTTCGTTGACTGTTAGTTTGACTTGTTAAAAAACATGAAATGACTAAAATACCCTTGGAGGATGAAGTGTAGTGAGTAAAATATCCTCTCCTTTATTATTATTATTATTATTATTATTATTATTATTATTATTATTATTATTATTATTATACCTTTATACTAAAGTGCAGGATCGTTCTCCCGAGGTGGATGTATTGAATGCATTGGCTCGACCCGTATTTTTAATGTCCCGGGTTTTTCCTGTGTTTTTATCCCGGGTTTTTGAGTTTGGTTGGATCTCATTTACTACTCACCTAACATGTACCCTGGATAAAAAAATGATTGTTTAATTGCACCTTCTTCCATTCATACGTGTCTAAAGTGGAGGATATGTGTCTTTAACACATCCTTCGATCACCGATCTAAGGAATAAACATAGATCCTTCCATCATTGATCAAAGATGAATAAACATTTATCCTTGCCCCATATCATCCTCAAATCCCTATCGTTTTGTAAGTTTATCAGTGAAGAGGGAGAAAAAACTACAGATTCAATTGATGGAGAAGATGAGTATCCAAAATAAATCATAAAATCGCATGTATTGAGTTATTCCTAAATCAGTTTTGTGTTTTATTAACCTAATTACACTGTATGTTATGATTTTCATATTTGCATTCTAACAATTTCGGATTTGATAAAATTTTGCAGCTTCATTAATTCTGGGCTAAGTTCATCAACAACAACGATTACACAAGGGGCTATGATTACGCAAGTGGTTAGTGTATTAATATTTACATAATTTTGTGATTAATTACTATCTTTAAAAATGGGTATGCGTGAAATTACACAAACATATGATTCTTGATATAAGGGTATTGAAAAAATTAATGCTTTATGTAATTTGGTGTTGTTTTTGCAAAAGAATTAGGTTGCACGCCAAACGTTTGATGAAATGTCTATGTGAATTGTTGTACGATATTGTAAATGGTAAAATGGGCTTCAAGGTTAATTGGTTTGTGTGATATATTTGTTTATATTGTTATGTGCTTAATAGTTCTAACTTTCCTCCCAGGTTGGTTCTTGGGGTTGAATAAGGTATTGTCTTTGATGCTCATGTGATGTATGTTTAATACTCTTTATAATTTATGTTGGATTTATTTGGATTCAATTTTTTTTGACAAATTGCAAAGACGTAATGCTATATTGACTTCTGTTTTAAAATTCGTGACACATATAATTGCGTGTATGCATTTAGTATTTGCTTACTAAAAGCAGTTCGCTAATAGATCATTTGTTATTGAATGTTATGCAGGAGAAGAGGAAGTATGCGGCCAAAAGAAGATATGGAGAGTATCATGACCATCCAATGACTGCCTTCTTGAGGTAACATGATAAATCATATATTGAAAGTTGCTTATTTGTTGTTTGATTTTCGATCATTTGCTTAATGTACGGTTTCCAAGGCGTATCATTAACACCGTGATATGACAGATGCCTGAATTATCTTTTTTAGAGTATAACCAGTTTAGAAACAGTAGGTCGACACTTGCTTTTGGGAAGCCATTTTATGTTTTGTAAACTTAATCCCAGAACCCCTTAAATGCTTACTGAATTGACGATAAACTGTTTATACAATTGTAACCGTAAACGTAATTTTTGGGTAGGATTCTGTTGTCCCTGAACCGCGGCCTCCTTTGTTAACCTTGACAAGATTCTGTTTTCCCTTAACGGAGACAAGATTCTGAGTCACAGTAGTTTCTGTTCCACTTTCAATGCAAGAAATTGCTTATCAGCTTATTTTCTTTTTGTGACGCTAAAATGTATATACATGGCATTGACAATGTGTATTCGCAGTGGATGTATGCAATTGGAGTGGCTGGAAACCCAACGCTCGAGTCAAGGAGGCCGGTGTACTGCACCTCCACAAATTCTAATGCTAAGGAGGTATCAATTTTTTTTCTTGAAAACTCTTAAAAAGTCGAATGACTATGCATGGTATTAATCTTGGGAAGTTGATTATGAAGGTATCAACGAGTGTGGAAATGTTTGATGCCTTTTGGTTTGATTATGTCACTGCAAAATGACAGGTTATTTTGGTTTTTTTTACGTGGTAAAAAACTAGGAAGTTATATGCTTTTTTGACTCCTAACTGATAAAGCGTATACTTTAGGCTTAAAGTATAAGAGCTAGTGGCTTGAACTAGAATGTTATATAATATTTATTTGACTACACAACGAAACCGTATCCTCATTTCTTTGTACGTGTTTTCTTTCATAATGCTACTAGGCTTTAGGTGAGTTGGGTAGGATTCGAAGTGGATATGTAGAAATTGAGTCACGTTTAAAAAAATGACTTAGGCTCTCTTTTATTCTGGCCTCAAAGTTAAGCTATGGTAGTTTATTTGGTGTCGAGTCTTAATGGTTTTACGTGTTAGTTGAAGCTCCTACGTGACACAAATTCGTTTAAACTAAAACTAATTCACGTCGGAGCTTCCCTTAATCATACAAACTACACACACTACCAAAATTCACCATTTTAGTAGGGGACATTTCATATGGCAGTATGGCAAAAACCCACACAATAATAAGAGATGGATGATTAGCCTAGAATATCTAAAGTTCTAAACGATAATTTGAAAAAAGCAACCATGTCAATATGGGCCTGAATGAAGGCTAAACTGCTACAGGTCAAACCCAAGCCCATCTTACAAATAGTTTATTTTGACATACATGCATTTTAAACACTCAAAAGTCTGGATCAGTTACAACTCTTCTTCTTTTACATATATGCAACACACCATCTATACATATTATTTTAGCAAACCAATTATTTTTGTGGGGTCAAGTTATATACAACTTGCTAGAATGGAAAGCTTAAATGTTCAAAAAGACAAGTTGAATATATGTCCAATGGTACAAGCTCTAAGCTTATTTCTGTTTGATCAAAATACATAAAAAAGGTACTTTACAGTTTTGGTATGTTAATAGTTAGACTTTAACTTGGGTAGTGAATATAGTCTTAACCGGTGTATGATTCGACAATTCCGATTCAATTCTCGCGTATAGAATTTGTTTTAGTCCAGGTCTGCAGAGTTTAATGTCCCAAAACCTGACCCTAAATATGTAAACCAACTTTACGTTAATAACCCCAAAAGGTTTGTCTTTTTTACGGCATGCAGCTGAATATTCCCTAAGCCTTAACTGAAATGATTAAGTAGAGGCGGCAAAATCGGTGGTCTATCAAAGTTTTTAATTTAGTATAAATAAATTATATTATCAGCGGCTTTTACTGATAGATAATGTTGCTTAACATTAGAGGCCCTACTTTGTTCTATGTACTCCAGCTTA
>BQNB010095389.1:0-25883 GCA_026074375.1 Tanacetum coccineum
TTGTAGTAAACTTTCTAAAAATAGAAAGTGAAATGTGAAATGGAAAGTTATTTGTAGAAAGTTTAGTAAGTAGTGTTTACGTAAAATGGTTTAATCAATTTAGCTTAGGTTTTTATAAAAAATTAAGGTGATGACGTAAATAAGTTAATTAATAAATAAAAAAAATAATAAAATTATACTTAGGGGGGGCGATCGGTTTTTATTTAGGGATAGGATTAGGAGTTTTATTTTTTTATCAAATGGCAATTAGGAAAGGATTAGGACTCTTTAGGGATATATATATAAAGAAACCTAGTCATTCCCTTCTTTCCCCTCTCTTTGTGTCGTGTGAAATCAGCCCCCAAGAACCCTAGAGTGCCGAAAATTTGCTTGATTCAAGAATTGTTAATTAGGTGCTTGTAATCAAAGGTAAGTGCGTTTAATCCTAGTTTAAATCATGCATTCATGTAACAAAATCAATGATGGATTCTAAGGTTTCATAAAATTTAGAATATTAATGATATTTGATGATGATAGAATGATTAGGGCTTGATTAGGGTCATGTTCATGCAATTGGTTAGGTAGAATTTGTGTAAAAACTACTTTGGATTTAGGGTTTGAGCAGAATTTATGGATCGTGTTTTTAACAACTGATATCTAGATGATAAAAACGTGTATTGATATGTTTCTTGAGCCTATGAATAAGCCAAAAGAGTCTACTTTCCAGAAAATCTGGCCTCAAAAGTTTTTAAGGTCGAGAAAGTCATTCAAATGTTGGTTACACTAAAAGTTGTCAGATCAGTAAATACGAGGCAGATTTAGGTCATGTTTGTGAGGGTAAAACCTATACTTAAAAGTGTAATTAAGCTTAGCCTTTCTACAGTAGTTAAGTTCCATATATCTATGGATAATCCTGTAAAACCTAGCCTCTGAAATAATGTCTAAGTATGGTAGTTAGAGTGATATATTTTAGGGTGCAATCAGATCCGAATTAGGACAGTTTTGAAGTTTGATTTTATTTGAGGTAGTTACACATGTAAGTAATACTTGGAAATCACAAGGTAGTTAATATACTCATAAATTAACATGGGTGATTTTTGGTATAATTTATGAAGGTCATTAAGTAAGAGTTTTGGATACGTAAAGAGACACTAAAATTCTGCAATTCTGAGTTAATTGTATGTAGCTAGTGTAAAGTGTTAATAAGATGGTTAAGGTTGGGCATGGTGTCGGGGTGACCCATGATGGTTAACTAAACCCTTAAACAACCATCATATTAGTGTTACATGGACATGAGCTTTTATCTTGGTCGCGTGTAACACATTTGTGTTTGTATTGTGTAGTTTGTATGGATATTGATTGGAAGCTGCTTGTGCTTCAGGGGAGTTTCATAGTCCCACTTTTACTTTGTTTTAAACTTGGGATGGAAATGATGCAAGTGTTGAAATGAGTTTTGATTACTGTGATAATGTGTTGTCAAAAATTCATAGACTATACGTGACTATTGTATGTTGTGTGCTACATGTTTTATGATGTGATATTGAGAATTGCGAACTAAGTCAGGGGGATTACCTGTAGGTATCCATGGCCTGTTTAGTGGATGGTACTGTGGCCTAGCTAGCAGGAGGGTTACTTTCGAGTATCCGTGGCCTGGGCTAAGGGGGTAACCACAGGGACCTTGGTTCGATTAAGACGTCTTATAAATTGTTACTGGGAAATCGTGTAATTGGATTGTATTGGATAGGATTGGATTATATTAGATTGATTGTGCATGCTAGCTTGTATGATAGTTCATTTATTGTCCTGTAATGTTTTCTTTATTATCACAGTAATGTGCAGTTTAGATTTTATATCGTGTCTTAATCCTATTACTCTCACCAACTTTATGTTGACGTTTTTAAGCATCATTTTCTGGTGAGTATCGTGATGATAAGAAGGATGTTAGGAAGAGTGGCTAGAGAGACCCTAGGCATTGCTTGTGGAGTTGTCTTTTCTAGTCTTTTCATTTATGTCATTTGTTTTGTTTTATATTTGTTCGTCAGAGATTGTTAGTATTTGGATTATGTTGTTTCGTGTACGACATTACTTTAGTTTATATATCTTGTATTTTGCTAAGTTGTCATTTTAGTTATTTTGAGTGTCCATATGATTATTTCCTTCATTTAAATTTTCTTGTGTTGGTATTGGGGTCAGGGACACGTTGTGTCCATTTGATTATTTCATTTTAGATTTCTCTATAGTAGACACCATTGTGTTGTGATGATATCCATGATGTTACGCCTCGTGTTTCCGCCTAGGCGAGGTGTGACAGATTGGTATCAGAGCTGATGGTTATAGAGAAGTATGTGGTTGAGCCTAGACTATAACCTAGGAGTCCTTCACGTAGATGCATGTTAGGGCTTAAGCGTTAAGTAGTATAACTAGTATGCGTTTTCCCCCTTAATTGCATGATTTTATTTCTTAGTTTTGTTGATTTTCCTTTAGCTATTTTGATTGCCTTTATCTGATTTAGTGTGCCTTATCTCTTGATAAATTAGCTATGTCTCCTCACTTTTATAAGAAGTTCCGCATGGGGGTTGCCATTGCAAAAGGATATAGGGGATACTATGAACCAGGAACAAGGGCTTGGGTAAGGCGGGGTAGCCGCAAGATCCGTATACCGATTGCTATATACCCATGCAGGGTGGAAGAAATATTGACTATAGAATTAGTAGAGAGAAGAGAGGTGGAGAAAGTAGTAACAACTGTGACAAAGAACGGTGTGGTTACTAGGTACCCCGAGAAGTTCCATGAGTATCAGCTAACTGATGAAGAGAAAGAATTTAAAAGAATGATGATATACTGGGAACAAGTGGAATATGAGGTGTCAGATGATGATGATTCGGATTTGGAATCCACGGCAAGGAGTGTGCCTAAAGACTATGAGTTGGAGGATACTGGTAGTAGTAGTGGAATTTGAGTTGTGCTTAGTTTCGTCTCGTTATGAACTTTAAGACCTTAGGATTTTCTTTTGGATTTGTTCGACTATTTTAATGTTATGAAATGTGTGATTTCCTTTAAAATTTTGAGTTTTTCTATATGTGGCGGTTTGCTAATGTGATTTATGTGATATGTCTCTTGTTGATATTGAGAAGTGTATTCATAGGAGGGGGTACACTCATGAAAGGGGGCATCTATAATTATGGTAGCCAACATAATTATACATGCACCACAACACAAGTGGACTTGCAAGTATGATTACACGGCTTTGGTGTCAACATGCTGGTTGGATGAGTATTTATGTATGTGTTTTGTATAGTTATGATGATGTGATGATAGGATAGTTAGGTTAAAAACCCTTTTCCCCTCGTCTAATGTGCGTTACTATTATCTTATTCAGAATGGTTCGAACTAGGACTAATGATGATGATAATGGACAACCCAACATTGCTGACCTCATAGCGCAACAATTACAGAATATCATCCCTCAGATTGTTACTCAAGTGACAAATAATGTGAACAATGGAAACGGTAGGAATGGTGGGAATGGTGGAAATAATGGTTGTTCTTATAAGGCATTTCAAGCTTGTGGCCCTAAGGAATATGATGGAAATGGAGGTGCAATAGCACTTACCCGTTGGATTGAGAAGATGGAATTGGTGATTGATAACAGTGGGTGTACATAGAATCATAAGGTGAGATATGCTGCTAGTTCATTTGTTAACAAGGCATTGGCATGGTGGAACATTCAAATCCAGGCTAGAGGTCGTGAAGCGGCAATTGGTATGACTTGGAATGATTTTAAGGCTCTGTTGGTGGAGGAATTTTGTCCGAGTAATGAAATGGAGAGGCTAGAGAATGAATTTTGTAATCACAGTTGGTAGAGCAACCATTGAATGTACACGGATCGGTTTCCATGAAACTGGCCAAACTGTTACAGCTGGTGACACCTGAGTCGGCACCGCTCAAGGAGGTATGTAGCGGGATTGGCGCCTGAGATTAGGGGAATGCTCAAGGCGACCCAGCCAACAACTATCCAGAATGCAATTCTAAGAGCTGGTATACTTACCGACGAGGCTATTAGCCGTGGTACCTTGTCAAAGAGTAATGAGAAGAGGAAGGCGGTAGAAGAGGATGCTAAGTCTGGAGGGTCATGGAGGGATAAAAAGAAGGCGAAGGTGGGAGCGGGTTTTGTGGAAATAGCCCCTCCTAAAAAATGAATTTGTAAATCAATACCCCAAGTGTACCAAATGCTATACTTATCATCCGGAGGGTAGAGAGTGTAGGTTGTGTTTTAACTGTCAGAGGCCTGGCCATTTTGCTAGAGAGTGTCGGGCACCATTTATGTGAGCATCTCTGGTGAATGAGGTTATATTGGGTAATAATAGGAAGGCTTGTTACGAGTGTGGGAGCCTTGATCACTTTCAGTACCATTGTCCCAGGTTGAACCAAGCACCGGGTCAAGCAGGGAATCCATTGGCATTAGAGGGAAATCATAACAATGAAATAATGGAAATCAAACTCGAGGAAGAGCTTACTATGTGAATGTGAATGTGGTTGAGGCTTTGCGGGATCCTAAAGTGGTGACGGGTACTTTTTCTTTGAATGGTTATTTTGCTACTGTACTTTTTGATTCTAGAGCTGATTTTAGTTTCATATCTACTGAATTTGTGTCTCTGCTAAATGTGAAACCTAGTATTGTGAATCCTGGTTATGTGATAGAAATAGCAGATGGTAAAAAGGTAGAAGTTGATAGGATTATCCGTGGTTGCAAACTAGAACTAGGAAATTCCTTGTTCACTATAGATTTGATACCGTTGGGTCATGGAAGTTTTGATGTGTTTGGAGGATGAGATTGGTTGTCTCAAATAATGGTCGTGATAAGTATGTCATTGAAAAGGTTGTTGAAATACCATTGATTGGTAGTGAGATACTTAGGGTACAAGGAGAGCGTGCGTTAGGAGTAGGAAAACCTTTAATGAACGTGAAAGTAGATGAACCAAAGATTGGTGATATTTTTGTGGTGCGAGATTTTTTTGATTGGTTTCTGGAGGATTTGTCAGGATTGCTGCCGCAGAGACAAGTTGAGTTTCGTATAGACTTAATTCCTGGAGCAACGCCTGTTGCAAAGTCCCCTTACCATTTAGCACCTTCGGAAATGCAAGAATGTCTGTGGCAACTTTCAAGGAGTTGCTTATAAGACAAGGGTTTTATTCGACCTAATCATTCTCTGTGGGGAGCACCTGTGTTGTTTGTTAAGAAGAAGGATGGCTCTTTTCGTATGTGCATTGACTATAGGGAATTAAACAAGTTGACTGTTAAGAATCGATATCTTCTCCTAGAATGACGACTTATTTTGATCAAACTACAATGTTCGCGTTATTTTCAAGTTTGATATTCGATTCGGGTTTATCATCAGCTCCGAGTACAGGAGGTTGATTATTCCAAAACCGACATTAGTACAAGTAATGGACATGTTGATTTTACGTTATGCCTTTCGGGGCTAACCATAGGCCCGAGCAGGTCTTTATGGATCTGATGAATTGAGTCTGCAAACCGTATTTAGATAAGTTTGTCATTGTTTTCATAGATGACATTTTGATTTACTTGAAGTCGAAGGAGGAGCACGAGGTGCATTTGAGGTTGGTTTTAGAATTGTTAAGGAAGGAGAAGTTGTATGCCAAATTCTCCAAGTGTGAGTTCTGGTTGGAAGAAGTGCATTTCTTTGGTCATGTGGTTAATCAGGGTGGTATACATGTGGACCCAGGTAAGATAGAAGCAGTAAAGAATTGGAAAGCTCCTACGACACCGTCTTAGATTCGATCATTTTTGGGGTTGGCGGGTTACTACCGTCGTTTCATCGCAAATTTCTCTAAGATTTCTAAACCTCTTACTCGTGATAGAAGAACAACAGTATGTTTGTGGGGTGTATTGAACAGAAAGAGGCTTTCCTGGACTTTTGAAAAAATGATATTGTGATAGCATCGATATTGTCACTTCCCGATGGAGTTAAAGATTTTGTAGTCTATTGTGATGCTTCGAATCAGGGGTTGGGTTGTGTGCTTATGCAAAGAAATAAGGTGATTGCTTATGAGTAATGTAGTTAAGATTAACGAGAGAATTACAATATCACATCATCTTGAGTTAGGGGGCAGTGGTGTTTGCTTAAAAAACTTGGAAGACATATTTATATTGGTTCGAAAAGTTGTTATTTTACACGGATCTCAATGAGTCTCCAACACATATGTGACAGAGGAGCTGAATATGGCATCATAGGAGGGGATCGAGTTATTTAGTGATTATGAGTGTGACATTCGATATCACCTAGGTAAAGCGAATGTGGTGGTGGATGTACTAAGTAGGAAGGAAATGGTGAAACCTAAGTGGGTGTGGGCGATGGCAATGACTATTCAGTCTGGAGTGAAATGAATGATATTGGCAGCTCAGGGTGAGGCTTTGGATCAGGAGAATGTACTGGATGAAAGGTTACATGGTTTAGATCAGCAAATGGAGAGGAAAGGAGACGGGAGTTTATACTTTATGGATCGGATATGGGTACCATTAGTAGGAGGTGTAAGGACAGTAATTATGACGTGGCTCATATGTCTAGGAATTCCATACATCCCCCCCCCCCCCCATGGAGCGGGATGAGGTATATGATGTTCGAGATATGTACTGGTGGTTGGGAATGAAGAGGGATATTGCTACCTATGTTAGCGAATGTTTAACTTGTGCAAAGGTGAAGGCTGAGCATCAAAGGCCTTCGGGCTTATTACAACAACCAGATATACCTGAATGGAAGTGAGAAAACATCACTATGGACTTCATCACAAAGTTACCTTGAACAAGGATTGGGCCGTGTGATATGGGTGGTAGTGATAGATTGACCAAATCAGCACATTTTCTGGCAATACGTGAAGATTACAGTACGAAGAAATTGGCGAGGTTGTACACCGATGAAATTGTCACGCGTCATGGAGTGCCTGTGTCAATTATTTCGGATTGTGATGCACGGTTTACATCACGTCTCTGGAAAACATTTCAGAAAGCCTTAGGAACGCGATTGGATATGAGCACGGCTTATCATCCTCAGACAGATGGACAGAGTGAGCGTACAATTCAGACGTTGGAGGATATGTTAAAGGCGTGTGTGATATACTTTTTGTGGCAGTTGGGATGTCCACCTACCGTTAGCTGAGTTCTCTTATAACAACAGTTATCACACTAGCATTCGGTGTGCTCCGTTCGAAGCCCTATATGGAAGAAAATGTAGTTCACCTATGTTATGGGCTGAAATTAGGGAAGGTTGTTTGATTGGACCCGAATTGGTACAGGAAATGACTGATAAGGTAGTGGTTATAAAAGAAAAACTCCAAGCGGCGAGAGATCGTCAAAATAGTTATGCGTACAGTGGACGTAAGATGGTAGAATACGATGTTGGAGAGAATGTGTTGTTAAAAGTGTCACCATGAAAAGGTGTGATGCGTTTTGGGAAAAAGGGTAAGTTAGTACCGATATATGTTGGACCATTTGAGATCCTTGAGAGGGTCGCATCGATTAAGATTGCCTGAGGAATTTATTGATGTGCATGACACATTCCATGTGTCGAACCTGAAGAAGTGTTGGGCAAATGTAAATTTACAGGTGCCGTTGAATGAAATCAAAATCGACAAGACTTTACTTTTTGTTGAAGAACCTGTAGAAATTATGGATCGTGAGGTTAAGAGTTTGAAACATAGTAGAATACCACTTGTGAAAGTTTGTTGGAATTCAAAGCGTGGTCCCGAGTTCACTTGGGAACGCGATGACTATATGAATTCTAAGTATCCTCAGTTATTTGTTGATAGTGCTGTTGATCAGAATAGTTAAATCTCGGGACGAGATTTCCATAAGGAGGGGATACTGTGACAACCGTGGTTTGAGCAGGTTAGTTTATACCTTTAGATATGGCTAAGGGTTTCTTTTTCGTATGTGTTCTTGCATGCTATGTGTTTTTATGTGTGTTGGGTGATTATATATGTGCATGATATTATTTTAGAAGTAAATGATTAGTTTATTTTGTGTGCATATGAGTTTGGAGTTAAGTATTCTAT
This sequence comes from Tanacetum coccineum, assembly GCA_026074375.1. Classification (NCBI taxonomy): domain Eukaryota; kingdom Viridiplantae; phylum Streptophyta; class Magnoliopsida; order Asterales; family Asteraceae; genus Tanacetum; species Tanacetum coccineum. The sequence goes on from BQNB010095389.1 coordinate 8,052, forward strand.
TTGTTCACGTGTGGTGATAATGGAAATGAAAGACGTGTGCATGCATTGCTACGTCAATACTTGGTTCTAAGGATTAAGCGTTTATAGGAAGTGTGTGATATTGGAAAGGAATAATGTGGTTGAAATATGGAGGTTAGTAGTAAACTTTCCATATATAGAAAGTGAATTTGAAAATGAAAGGTTATTTTTAGAAAGTCTAGTTTATTGTGTTTATGTAAAAATGTTTAATCAAATTAGCTTAGGTTTTTGTAAAAACTTAAGGTAATATAGTAATTTAGCTAATTAATAAAATAAAAAAATATAAAAATAAAGGGGGGTCGGTTTGGGTTGGACGACACAAAGAAGGAAAAAAAGAGTTTTAGGTTAATACAACTTCTAATGTGATTAGGTTTTGTATATTATGTAAAAATAAATAAAACCTAGTCATTACTTTTCCTCTTGTGTCGTACGTTTTCTTCATCCCCTAGGAGGATCGAGTTTCAGCTAAGATCCAAGATCATTCAAGTGTTGGTGATTTAAGTGTTAAGGAACAAAGGTAAGTATGTTTAATCTTAGTTAATTAATGTTTTCATGTCACAATTAATATATGATGGATTAGCATTTTATAAGATCTGTAAGTTAATGATGTTAGATTAATTAGGGGTGATTAGTGATGAATTATAAGCATGTTGGGTAAATTGGTTCGGGTCTAGGTCCCACGATTTAATCATGTTTAGGTAGGCAGAATTTTAGGTCGTGTTCAACGACTGATATCTTGATGATAAAAATGTGTGTTCTTATGTTTCTTGTACCTAAGCAGTGGCCCAAAGAGTTTAGTTTCCAGAAAATCCGGCCTCGAAAGGTTTCAAGGTCGGGAAGGTTGTCTAATGATTTTTACACAAAAAGTAGTGAAAACAGTAAATACGGGTCAGAATTAGGTCATGTTTGGGAGGGTAAAACCTATACTTAAAAGTGGAATTAAGCTTAGCCCTTCTACAGTAGTTAAGTTCCATAAGTATATAAAGAAACCCTAAAGGAGAGCTTCTGATTGTATGCCTAAGTAGGGTAATTAGAGTCATACTTTTTAGTGTGCAATCAGATCCGAATTAGGACAGTTTTGAAGTTTGATTTTATTTGAGGTGGTTACACATATAATTAATACTTGAGAATCATAAGGTGGTTAAAATACTCATAAATGAACATGTGTGATTTTTTGTATGAATTATGAGGGTCATTAAGTAAGGTTTTTGGGTACGTAAAGTCATGATAAAATTCTGCAATTCTGAGTTAATTATAAGTAACTAGTGGAAAGAGTTAATGAAGTGGTTATGGTTGGGCATGGTATCGGGGTGACCCATGATAGTTAATTAAACCCTTAGACATCCATCATATGAGTGTTACATTGACATGAGATTTTAACTTGGTCGCGTGTAACACATTTGTGTTTGTATTGTGTAGCTTGTGTGGATATTGTTTGGAAGCTGCTTGTGCTTTAGGTGAGTTTCATAGTCCCACTTTTACTTTGTTTTAAACTTGGGATGGAAATGATGCAAGTGTTGAAATGAGTTTTGATTACTTTGATTACTATGTATGTTGTATGCTACATGTTTTGTGATGTGATATTGAGAATTGCAAACTAAGTCAGGGGGATTACCTGCCGGTATCCATGGCCTGTTTAGTGGATGGTACTATGGCCTAGCTAGCAGGGAGGGTACTCGTTAGCAGTATCCTAGCTAGCTAGCGGTAACACAGGGACCTTGGTACGATTGTGACGTCTTAAATTCATTACGGGATTCGTGTGTAATTGGATTGTATTGGATTGGATTGTATTGGATTGGATTGTACTGGATTGGATTGTACTGGATTAGTTGTGCATGCTAGCCTGTATAATAGTTAATTTATTGTCCTGCAATGTTTTCTTTATTATCACAGTAATGTGCAGTTTGGATTTTATATCGTGTCTTAAACCTATGACTCTCACCAACTTTATGTTGACGTTTTTAAGCATCATTTTTAGGTGAGTATCGTGATGATAAGAAGGATGTTAGGAGAAGTGGCTAGAGAGACCCTTGGCATTGCTTGTGGAGTTGTCTTTTCTAGTCTTTTCATTTATGACATTTGTTTTGCTTGATACTTGTTTGTTGGAGATTGTTAGTATTTGGATTATGTTGTTTCGTGTACGACATTACTTTAGTAATGCAAGACTCATTTATCTTGTGTTGGGTATTGTCATGACACATAGTGTCCATGTGATTATTTCCTTTATTTAGATTTCTCTATAGTAGACACCATTGTCTTGTGATGATATCCATGATGTTACGCCTCGTGTTTCCGCCTAGGTGGGGTGTGACACCGAAGTGGTGTTGATGAAGAGGTACGGGTTGTTATCCTAATCCTCCAAATATGCGCTAACCAACTTTGTTATCTTAATGTTCTTAACTCCTTGTTTATACCCTGAAGACTTTTAGGCTTTGGTGTGGGATGATGTAAAGGTCTACCTAGTTGCTATGGTTACTAATTTGATTTTTCCAAAGTAAACGTGTCTTATGGGTACGTACACAAAACTTTGCTTTTCAATAATGCAGTTAGGAAATGGATTATTGACAAAAGTTTTATGGTGACTACTCTCAGCATGGCATGGTCCTTCCTGAATTATACATAGGTGATCAGGCTATGTATATTTGAGGGCTAACGATGCGATGCTCATTTTCGTCCAAATAATGTTATGCATAAAGTATTATCAAAATGATTTATAGTGTGAGAAAATAATTCATAAGATGGAAAAACAAGGTAGTTTATAGGATGACAACAAAATGATTTGCGAGAAAACCGTAAGATAGTTTGCAAGACAATAGCTAAATGACTCATGGGGTGATAGTAAAATAATTTATGTGATGAAAAATGGTTTCATAAGGTAAGAACAAGATGATTCATAAGGTGATAGTAATGTAGTTTTTGAGAAGGTTGCAAAATAGTGTATAAGATGTCAAGGAGGTAATTCATAAGGTATTCGTGAAATGATTGTAAGTAGTTTATAAAATGTTAGTTTATTGAACGATGGTAAAATAGTTTGTCAATGATAGTAAAATGGTTTATAAAATGATAGTTTATCAATCGATAGTAAGGTAGTTTATTAATGACATCGACTTTGTTTATGCGACGATACTAAAATTGTTTATGAGATGGTATCAAAATAGTTTTCGAGGGAATCACGTGACGTTTCTTACTGTAATAGTAGGAGTGTATGTGGTAACAAATTGTTTGTGAATTGATACAAAGTAGTTTGTAAATTGACCATGGAATGTTTAAGGAACCATAGTAGTTTTAAGGGGTGAGTTGCATAACTAGAGAGTTAAAGTAAAATCGACGAAGTTTTAATGACGCATGAGTTTGATAAATGATTTAAATCATCCACGTGATACAATGAATATGTAAAAGGGAGTATAACGTGAATTTCTTAAAGGAAATAGAGTCTATGATGGTTCCAACTTAGGTTTCACTAGGTAAGACGGTCACAAGATGACGTAGGTATTTCAACACTATGAGGCGGGTGTTCAAACTTGAAGTTGAATGGTAAGGTAACTAATGGAATTTGCGGACTGTGATATGTTTCAATGTTATGTAAATGATATTATGTAAAATCATAAAAAGTTTTAAAGACCATCGTGTCATTCACAATGTCTTGAGAAAATCTTAGTATTTATATAAATAATTTCTATATAAAACACGTGTAAAATATTCGCAAGAGAAGGTAAGTATAATACAACACACACACACACACACACACACCTCACACACATATATATATATATATATATATATAGTATTATATATCTATTATATTTATACATTATATTTATATATCATACATACATATAATATACATACAGTTCATATATAACATATATAGATCATAGAATATAACGTGAATTTCTTAGAGGAAATAAAGTCTATGATGGTTCCAACTTAGGTTTCACTAGGTAAGACGGTCACAAGATGACGTAGGTATTCAACACTATGAGGCGGGTGTTCAAACTTGAAGTTGAATGGTAAGGTAACTAATGAAATTTGCGGACTGTGATATGTTACAATGTTATGTAACGTTATATGTAAATCGTAAAAAAGTTTCAAAGGGACCATCGTGTATTCACAATTTTGTCTTGAGAAAATTTTAGTATTTTCTTAATATAATTTGTATATAAAAAGTGTAAAACATTCGCAGAAAAGGTAAGTGTACATTACATATATATATTAGTATATATCTATATATAGATTATCTATATATATATATATATTATAAAGAGAGAGGAGAGCGAGATGATCAAATAAGAAGTTTTCTTAAATTAAGAAGGATAAGAAGTAACTATAACTGCATATCCGAGATGCACCGATTAAATTAGATGCATCTTTATTTATCTTAGATGCTTGATAACGCATCATATGTGTTTTTTAGTTTTAATTAGATGCACTCCGTATATTAGATGCTATTTTATTTTTTGTTCCTCTACATGTGCCTAAATCTTCAAATCAATTTGCACTATCTACACATCAAGTTCCACACGTTCGAAACTCAAAATGGTGATCTATGAATTTGAAATGATCTAATGCAAGTCGTTGCATCTCAAATATGTGATTTTAGTCACTTCTCACAACTTCTTATTTTAATTTAACTTCTCTATTTGTTCCTACTATAATTATATATATTTTATATCTATTATATATATTATATATATATATATATATATATTATATGGTATATTATATATGTATATATATTATATATAATATATTTGTTTACACACACACATATATATATATTATTTTACATTATATATATATATAATATTTTATATATATATATATATATATATATGTTAACCTAAAGACAAGTTGTGTAATGCCAGTAGGCAAATTTGTAGGTGTATGACGTTGAAAATGTTTTGAGGTCATGGTATTGGTTGTAAAAAATGGTTATAGTCTAGGTAAAATATGCAACCTAGTTCTCTATAACCTTGGCTCTAAATATCAATCTGTAACACCCCAAAATAGGTCGCATCGGAATGTTGACCGGGAGCGTTATTCATATTCAATTGCACAAGACTTGAATTGAGAACGACCTCTAAATGTGTCGTTTGAAAAGAAATCTTGTATTGTTTAGACTCTAATGCACATCAAGTAATCCAAGCATCTAATTCACCTGAGAAAAGACATGCTTAAAAGTGTCAACATTAAAGTTGGCGAGGTTAATGGTTTATGTAGATTGTTAAATGTAAAACCCAAAACTATATATATAGGTTTACTGTGTTACAAGTCCCGCCCATACAAGACTTGCAACGCATAAACTTACATATATAGGTTTTCTTATAATGTATAGACACAAACTATACAAAATGCGTTTATTAAAATGTTGAACGAGATTTATAAGTGTGCGGTGACCATTTCAATCCTTTATTTTAGCACCAAAATTGTAAGTATATGTTGGACCACATGTTTTCAAAGGGTATGATATTGTTGCATGCGCTAATGTCCTATTATGTTTCAAGTGGGTAATTTGCCTAGATGCCAAACATAAAGTGTGATTACGATTATTCCTCTAAGTTCATGAAACTATGACATAGACGTATCAGTATGCCACTTTATTCAAGGCACGATAAAAGTTCATGAGTATGTTGTGCTGGCCCTAAGGCTCCAAGCCAGTCGTGATCCGACATGGTATAACGTTTGTTAGTTTGATCTCGAACTAGTGAGAGCTAATCACCCGAACGGGGGTTGTCAATCCCCAATAGATCTATTTTATAACACTCGCGCTTACCCTCCAATTAATAAACAGTTCATGCAACCTAAGCTAATCCGTAATCATTTGAATGAAAGTAAACTTGTTGCGTCCAAAGTAAAGTGGTATGTCAAGGATAGTTTTTTTTTATTTTTTCTTTTTTCTTTTTTTTTTTTTTTTTTTGTTTTTTTCTGTTTTTTTTCGTTTTCTTTTTTTTTGTTTTTTTTTTTTTCTCTGTTTTTTTGTTCTTCTTTTTTTTTTTTTTTTTTTTATTTTTTTTTTTATTTTTTTTTTTTTTTTTCTTTTTTTTTTTTTTCTTTTGTTTTTTTTTGTTTTTTTTTTTTTTTTTTTTTTTTTTTTTTTTTTTTTTTTTTTTTTTTTTTTTTTCTTTTTCTTTTTTTGCCTTTTTGTTGATTTTTTTTTTTTTTTTTTTTTTTTATTTTTTTTTTCTTTTTTTTTTTTTTTTTTTTTTTTTTTTCTTTTTTTTTTTTTCTTTTCGTATTTTTGTTTTTCTTTTTTTTTTTTTTGTTTTTTTTTTTTTTTTTTCTTTTATTTTTTTTTTGCAATTATTTTTTTTTATTTTTTTCTTTTTTTTTTTTTCTTTTTTTTTTTTTTTTTTTTTCATTTTGTTTCTTTTTTTGTATGCTTTTTTTTTTTTTGTTTTCTTTTTTTTTTATTTTTTTTCTTTCGTTTTTTTTTTTTTTTTTTTTTGTTTTTTTTTTGGTGGTTTTCTTTTTTTTTTGCTTTTTTTTTTTTGTCTTTTTTTTTTTTTCTTGTTTTTTTTTTTTATTTTTTTCTTTTTTTTCTTTATTCCTTTTTTTTTCTTTGTTATTTCCTATTTTTTTTTTTTTTTTGCATCCAATTCCTTTGTAAATGAGGTTTGTATATCGTTCATGTAACAGAGTTTGTAATCAATCATGTATTGCGTTTGTATATGAGTATGTAATTGAGTATGTAACTGAGTTATGTCTACCAATTTGTAACGTGTATGTACAAGTCGAAATCAAGTATGAAACAAGGTGCCAAAAGAGATTTTAAATGAATATGTAAACAAGTTGTAACGAGCATGTATTCTCCCCCGAGATTTGTAAAGTAACATTAAAACAAGTGAAAGAGAGGCTATAAACTCACAAAGTATTAAAAAGTAATTGTACTGTAGTAAATTATACAAGTTGGTAAACGAGCATGTATTTTCACCCAAAACAGTTTAAAATAAGTAAAATATGGGCTATGAAACTCACCTCTAGTGAAAGTAGTGATTATCGCGAAATTGACAGAGTAATCGTCACAAACGATCCGGAATGCAACCTAATTAAGTATTAGGTCGTTAACTGTATCAATGTTTTTATTTTAATTATGACATTACAAGTTATATAGTTACATCCACCACCTATAGCTTTGTTCATTTAAAGTCAAAACATATTTAAATCGTAATTGTTAAATATTGGAGCTACGCATTTGTAGTAAATTAAAAATGTTTATCTTTGTCAAACAATGTATTATTTGTTATAATACAAGATTTAATATTTTTATTGATTATATAATGATATTAGACAATTAGTTTAAAAGTTTTATAAAAAATATTGTTACAAAAGTAAAAATTGTGCATAAGGGGGGGGGGGAGATTTTATAAATGTCGTATCTTATCGTTTTAATCGGTTTTTATGTTTCTATGTCCTGGTTTCGTATTAAGCATAATCTATCAAAATTATTTATAAGATATTATATGGTTAAATACTGTTATGAACACTAACAGTAAGTGAAAGTTTATAAAAATACATTTTTATAACTTTAATTATTGAAATCGTATTTTAATTGTATCTCGCTCGTTTTAATTCGGTTTTTAGTGATTCCTATGTCCACGTCTTCGTAATTAAAACCTTTATTTAGGAAAATTAATTCCTAATAGTTTACTGTCATGAACAGTAACATATTTTGATAAATTTACTTTTATTAAAATACTTTTTTTTTTTTTACTTAAACTTGTAAATAACGTATTCAACTTCATTTTAAATCTGTTTTTGAGTTTTCTGAATGTTTGATTCTCATGAAAAGTACGATCTTTATAAAATATCTCTTAATATATCAGATTACTGAACAGTGAAGGTTTTATAAAATAATTTTTATAAAAATACTTTTTACTATTTATTTTTGTAAACTTAAAAATGTCATATCTCCTTCGTTACAGCTCGGTTTTTCAAGTTCCTTATATGCTTACGATCCTTGTGATAAGTACTAATTAAATAAAATATAAAATAAATATGTTTATATACGAATTCAAACAGTAGGTATTTAAGTTTTTACATAATTAGTTTTATACACTTGTTTTATATACTTTTCACGTTTATTAAACCATTACAAGTCCCTCTAATCTTAATAAATAAACATAAATGATAATCTTAAGCCCTATAAAATATGTCCATGATACTTGTCCATGAGTAAGTGTCCTCAAAATCATTATTTCATAACTTTTGTAATTAAAACTTTCAACACAAAATAATTCATAAACTAACCATATAAATTATTTAACACTTATATATAATGTGTACTTCCATTTTAAGTGTTATCTCACCATACATGATATAAAATTCGAATCTCATATGATATTGTAATATTTCATAATTTATAAAATTGAATCTAAGTGGTGTTTAACATATACAACAAGCATGTAAAGTAAGAAATATGAATAAATGGAAATGTTAAATCTTAAATAGACCTTAGAGATGTGAAGTAGGATGATGAACACAAGCTTACACTTAAGCTTAAACCCAATAAATCAAACCCAAGATCAAAACCCTAATGAAAACCCTAACTTCTTTCTTGAATCCAACCCTTGTAAATAATATCCAATCTTCCAAACCACTTTGCAACACCTTAGATATGATAACTAATGAGCCTTGTATACTTGAAAAATAAAATGTATGAACACCCTACAAACCCAATCTTTGCCGTGAGTTGGAGTGGAAGAACAAGAGAGAATTTGTTTGGTTTATTTGCTAGTGTATGTTGTGTGTTTATTTCTACATGGGACTTCCTATTTATAGTAAGAAGTATTGCATAAACATCCTTAAAGACTCATGGTTTAAGGAAAGTGGTAATGTGGTTTAGGGTACACATGTGTAAGGGTTGATGTGCCAATTACTAGTAAGTTGTGATTAAGGTACATGAGATTAGACAATTACTTGAAGTATGTGATTTAGGGTACATCTTGTGGGGTTAAGAAGTGTATATGTGAAGTTTGTATTTATCATGTGTATGTGTTTAAGTATATCCGGCCCCAATGGTTTATTTGTTGATAAAATGATTAAATTTTGTGTATTGGGTATAAATGTGGGTATTTGTATTTGAGTATAGATGGGTATTGCTACCCAAATTATAATTAGTAGCTTTTTTGGGTATGCCAAATGTCTTTTATTGCGAAACGTAACGTTCTTACGTAACGATAAAATAAGAATAGGAAAAGTTTTAATGTATACTGTCAATAATTTATAACACTTGCTTGCTGTAAACTTTGACTTGTTTGATTTCGTTTCCGTTAAATGTTGGATTTTTAAATTACGGTTTTAACTATGCGATAATAATTAAAAGCAAACGCGTAAAACTCAACAAAAATGGTAAGTTTTGAGTCGTAAAATGACGTGAAAATTCAGATTGTTACAATATATCCTTGTTTGGTTGCTGTGCTCAAATCCTCTGGATGCTTTCCCATTTAATTGACTATGGATTTAACTTCAATAAGATTCCTTTGTACTCGGACTCAAAAAGCGCCATTGCCTTATCTTGCAACACCATGCAACACTTCAGGATGAAACACATCGTAGTTCGCTATCACTTTATAAAAGAGCAAGTGAAATGAGGTTGTGATTTTCACTTATTGTTAAGGATCGATTAATCAGCTGGTGGATTTCTTCACTAAGCACTCGCTCGATTGAGAATGCTTTACTTCCTGATTCAACCACCTCGGTATGCTAAGCTATCTACACCGGAGCGTGACGTCTTGGGAGGGTCAGACGAAGAGTAACTCGATTTACTACTTCATGTATAGTACATAGGATATACAATACTATAAGTAGATTAGCTTATAAAAACAAAAACAACAAAAAGATTTTCTTTCTTTCAAATTTTTTTCAAAAATCAAATACAAAAATATATAATTTCAAAAATAAAATATAAAATCAGAAAAATTTTCAAAAACCATAAAAAATCTTCTCGACATGTCTTTTAGAATCGATAATATCTACGACCTTGGATATAATGTCCATTCAATATTGAAAGGTTTGTAGATAAAGTTCGACTAAAAGTTTAAACATTTTACAACATGTCATCTCAATTTTTTCTTATAGCTTGTTAATAAGTATCAGATAACAACCCGGACCCTAAAGAAAAGAAAATTGTACGCTTCAGTGCAGTTATCCTTAACAATGAAAAGAGAAGTCTTTTCGGTCTTGAGTTTAAAGATTCAAAACATTCCAAGTTTTGAAACTCAAGAACATGACTTGTGTATACTTTGCTACACAACTCGCGCTTTCTAAAAAGGAAAATGTACGACAAAAAGTGCATTTTGTCCTTAAAAGAATAATTTTCTTTAACTCGAGCAATTTTTCTCAAAATGTGTTTATCAAACATGCTCGAGTTAAACAATTTTTTTCAAAAACTGCTGGAAATAAAATCAGAATCAGTTTTGTCATTTAAATGGAAAAAGATTTTCAAGAAAATTCGAACGCTCGAACAAATCCAAGAAATCTTTAAATAGACTACGGTCTTTGTTCGAGGGGAAGAACGAGCTTTTATATGAAAATTTCCAAAAATGTTCAAAAATAATTCATCAGTATTAATTAAATTGGGAAAAACGAACAAGCAATTTTGAATACTTAAACAAATTGTATAGCTCTTTAAATAGAAAACGGGTATTTGTTTGAGGGGGGAAATTAATTTTTTAATCAAGAGATTTTGAACAACTCAAACAAATTCTACAGCTCTTTAAACAGAAAACGGGTATTTGTTTGAGGGGGAGACATAATTTTTAGAAAAATAAATTTTTCAAAAAAATTGTGAAAATGATTTTGGAAAAGTGTTTAAGTTAATTAATTGGTCATCATTTGAGGAGGAGTTAACGAGATTAACTTCGGGACTATGTTTGCAAAATATGTTTAAAACTTAAGGGTAATTAGTGTAACTTTAATTAGTTATCTATCTTTAGGACCTTAAATGCTAGCTAGTTTTATATTTAAGGTGTTAGGGTAATGCTTAAACTTTAGGCTAAGTTTAATAGAGCTTAAAACCTCTAGGGACTAATATTGCCAAAAACCGAATCCCCTCCCTTTTAATAATCCCCAACCGATCAATTTTAACACCACAACAACTTTTTTACCCAAAATAATTTCTCCCTCCTTTCTTTCTCTTGTGGATCGGTCAAAACCAAGCAACCAAAAGAAATCGTTTTTGATCAAAGGTAAAACACGAAAGTCATTCATAATCTCTTATAAACATCTTTGTAACATGAATTCTCTGCATCTAATTCACTAGCCTGTTTCCTGTACAGAACACCCTTAGGGTTGTGTTAGTTTTGATTGATTGGATGTATTGTGTTATTTGTTTAGCTTAATATCACTAATCTTGCTACTTGGAACTAAAAGGGTTTAATCTTTAAGCCTTAAACACAAAGACTGAAGATTTTTAAAGGTGAAGACTAAGTGTTTGATAAAATGCTTGTGAAGACTTGGTGAAATTAGAAGACTCCAAACTTAAAGACCTTAAAGACGAAGACTTGAAGGCCAAAACCGAGCCAAATGAGCAAAGCTCATGGATCGGTTGAACCTTGCCAACCAACCCACGCCTAGATCGGTTAGCCAAGACCAACCGACCCACCAAAGTCGGTCAGTCAAGGCCAACCGACCCACGGTTTGGTCGTTCACCAAGGTCCAAACCGAACCATGGTTCGGTCGGTCACCATGGTTCGACCAATCCTTCGTGATCGGTTAACCATTTGGTCTGAATACAAGTCCATGTCCACCAAAGACCATTAGTTGAAACCCAAAATTGTCTTGACCCATTTATAACCAAGTAAGACTTTTAGCCCGTTTCAAGCCCAATACCGTTTGGCCCAATGTTCAAGCCCGCCATTTCATACTATTTGACCCGGTTTAAAGGCTCATTGGACCTAGACTAAGTTTGACTTTTGTTTGACCCTCGTCTCGACGTTTGACCAAAACGATATATTTTTCACAACTTTTTATCAATAAAACACTAAAAGATTTGAAATTTAAAATATCAAAATGAAAAGGTTTTAAATAATTCAAAAAGTTCACAAATTTTAAAGTGTTTAAAACTTAATAACTTTTTCAAAACGTATTAAAGTTTTTTTTAATCACGAAAATTAACGGATTATTTAATTAGGTATTAAAACGGATATATTTAATTGTGTAAATTTTATACGATTTTTTAAATATCTCGTAAACTTAATCTCAAAACCTTAAACTTAGATGATTAGATCGTTGACTTAGTTTGACCATGTCCTATGGATTTTAACGTTGACTTTGAATGTCGTCGTTGACCGTTGACCATTGACTTTGACCGTTGACCAAGTTTGACTTTCTCAATCCCGTGCTTATTAAGTTCTTTTGGTATGAAATTGATTATGTGTTCACATGTATGAATAAATGTTCTATCTGCTATATGTGAAAAATGTCAAAAATAGTTTAACAAATACTTTTATATCGAAAAACCTGCCAGTAATCTACGATGTAGTGACCTATCATCATAAGATATAAGAATATTTCAAAATAAACTATCTTTCTGATTAAATGTGTTATATTGGATATATCTCTCGTAAATTTCACCACAGTGCACTAAGGTATTATTTGTAATAATCATGGTCGGTCTTCGGATTAACCCACTAGTGAAGTAGATCACTATACTGGTACTTGTACCATGTGTGGTTTTCCCGAGGAACTTAATCTCGTTCGAGATGATTTTTAAAAAATAATAGTAATGATGTGTGCAGATTTTATAAACTTTATTGCTACAGATTTTTACATGTCATTATCTATTGATTTTCAAAATAACACAATGTTGTTGCAAACTGAATTTCCAAGACAAAAGTTCTTTTGAGTCTACTTTGAAATAATTTGACTAAGAGTTACTGATAAATCAAGATGGCTATTAGGGCTAGTTATCACCTAAAAGCTGATAATGTTTTCCAGTTTAGCATAATTCTGTGTATCTTTTGGGGGGGGGGGGCGCTCAGTGTTTTTTTACTAAAAGGAAAACTCATTCTCATGCGAAACAATCATTTTCTGAAAAGTTTTTCTTCCATACAAAAGATGTTATTTCTCTAAAGATTGGTCAGATGAACACTTTTTAAGCATGAGAAAATTGAAAATTCTCGTTCATTCTTCCATCTTTTATTGTGTAGAAATAGTATCCTTGAACTTAATTTTAGTGAGGATAACAAAAAAGAACGAAGAGATTAAATCGTATGTGAAAAGAAAAGAGCATACGTCTTGTGTCAGCAAAAGCAAGAATAAAGGCACATGAGAAAGAAAATGACATAAGTATGGACAAAAAGAAATGCCCGTACAAAACAGACAGAGTGAATAAATACATAAAATGAATTAGATTGTTGTTAGTTTCGTATTCATGTAAATAATCTAAGTTTTGAAATCTTATTCTCAGAATTCATAACAGTCAAAAGAACATAATCTCAAGCTTAAATTGTCTCTGACGAACAGTTGGTTCTGCGTGCTAACAGACCTGTCATCAAGAAGAACAACCAGCGTATCGCTTCAGATTTACATATCACCGATACAATGCTGAGATTTTTCTTTAAATTCTAAGAAACCACAAGCTATACAAACAGGTTTCCTTAACTACAACCGTACTGATCATCTACTTACACAGTTTTGGACAACCATCAATCACAACAAAAACAACCATACATTCACTTTCGAACTAAACACTCACACTTTCACTCTCACACCTAGGCTACTCAAAACTGTATTGCAGATGCCTCCACCTGATCCCAACAACACTTATATCAAACCTCCCTCAGAAATTCAAATTCTTGAATTCATCAAGACACTTGGTTATGATGAAGATCCAGTAACAAAGATGATTGTCGTTTCAAAAATAGTCGCCACAAGACTTTATCAACTTGAAGAGCTATTCTGGAGTGTACTCAACAATGTCCTTACGAGAGAAAGCTCAAGCTGGGACATAGTTAGGCTTCCGAAAACTTCAGATATTATGGGGATATCAGTTCACTCTGCACATATTTTGGACTTCGCATCATTAATTTGGGACAAATTTGAATGGCAAACAGTTGAAAGATCATCCAGACCATCAAAGATGTCTAAGCTGTTGTACACCCGCTTCACCAAGCTTATCATTGACTACATTCTTTCACACAACAAGAGTATTCCTCGCAGATCAGATTCTAAGTTGCACAGTTCACAAGATGATCAACCCATAACTAAATTGTTAAGCATTACTAACGGTGACTACAAATTTGGAATAGAAGTTCCCGATGCAATGATCAGTGATGCAATCAAGAAGAAAGCAGGGTACACATATTATATGGCTAAGAAAGTGGAAAGTGAGAAAGCTAAAATTGTTGATAAACCAGAAGAGCAAAATGTATCTCCATTCAAAAGTGGAAGAGAAAAAGGATTTATGTGTTATGGTGATCAAGTAGTGAAATGCTACCAACCAAACTCTAAGAAAAGAATGTTGTTGCCACAGGAATAAGATCTCTATTCTTTGAAAGAGACAGTTGTAGGTGAACTTGCACATTCCATCAGTATTCAAGAACCATGCTCTCAAGGACGTCGAATGAGTCAATTGACAATTGACGGCCAACTTGACGATACAGTTTCAGATACATATGCTGATTGGGGATAGAAACTCAAAGGTCTTGCAGTTGATGATCCAGTAGTTTCGTCATTGCTAGACTTAAGGAAATGATCAAAAGCTAGCAGACTTGAGAGTCTGAAGCAAAAAAAACAAGCAGTTACAGGAGAAGGATCGAGTTTTGCTCACAACAAATACTATGATTCATCAGATACTGATAGTGATGCAATACTCTACTCTTCAAGTTCAGACAAACCAGAGGAAAGTGCGAATGAAACTGATGATGCTGACGAATCAGATATGGATTTATCTGATGATAATCCACACGAAGATAATGATGTTGCAGGGTATGGAGTGTTCATGCATAACAAGTCTATTGCAACACCCAATTCTACCTACCTCAGTCTGACGGTTACAAGTTCCTTGCTAGACTTCATTCAGACCTTGCTAGATGAAACACCTGCAAATGAATTGACGGATTTTATGAGTCATCTAGTGTATACTGATGCTCAAACAACCTCAGTGGTGCATAACCCAGAGAATCCGAAGTACCACTTGGTATACATGTAGATGTTCTAGCAACAAAAACTTTACTCTAGGAAATGTTCCTAAACGAGAATGCTCATCATTTATCATCTCCACCAGCAACTAAAACGTACTATCCTACCACAAATCCCCAACCAAGCTCACTCCAAGCCAAAGCAAAGAAGCTGATGCAAAAGGCGAAAAAGAATATGAGGAAGATCAACTTCAAAAAGGCAGTCGCACAGAAATTCAGAGATATATAAAGAAGCTGGAAGCTCTTATAAAATTTAATGTTTTGAAGCATTTGAAAAAGCTACTAAGCAAGTGGAGTTCTGACTAAAATCAAAATGCTTCTGCCTACTCATAGCCCCAAATGCCATTGTAAATAATTTAGGCCTAGTCTTAAACCTCTTTTGCGCTCAAAAGTTATGAAAAACAAGCCAAATTCAATCTCTTCGCTTAATCATCTCCACCTTCCACTGTTGATCCCTCCCCCCCATCACATATGATCTAAAAATAAAGCTGCTGAACAGAATTCACTCGAACAAGTCAAATGAGACTCATACCACACATCAACAACTTTATGATACCTTTTATGAATCCATCATTCTCGTTCAAGATGCACTCGATGCTCAAGCTGCACAATCATCCTTTCACAAAAGGTCTAACAATAATCAGGATCCTCCTAATAATCGTGAGGGGGAGAACAAGAAGAAACGAAGAAAGGATGTAGGTGAACCTTCTTCTAGATCATCAAGACAAAATAGATCTCCCGTGGTTATAGTACAAGATGATACACCTGCCATGCTAGTTGGTATTTGTTTAAGTATAGAAAGGTGGTGGTGTTTACATGCATGCATAAAAAGCTAGATACCGTGAAACGCAAACGTTTTACATGAAGTATAAAAATAAAATACAAAAAGTTATAAATTATCGTCGTAAAAATTATATAACGCTTATTTGACTTAAACTTTTATTTATTTAATGTCGGTTTACGTTGATTGTTGATTTTTCGTCTACGCGATTTAACTTAACGGTTGAAATTAAAAGTAAAAGCGTAAAAGCTCAAAACAAATAGTTGAGAGTTTATTGACGTAAATAACATGAAAATACGGATTGTTACAGTCTTCCCCTGTTAAAAGAGCTTTATCCGCAAAGCTTAAGTCATGGTATTTGTCGAAGGTGCTGGGTTGGCGAAGAGGTGCGGATATTTCTTCTGGAATTGATCTTCACATTCCCATGAGAACTCGGGACCCCTTCTAGAGTTCTATCGAACTTTGATAATGGGAGTACGGATTTGCTTCAACCGTTTGTCCTCTCGGTCCACAATTTCTACGTGTTCTTCAACGAAATGTAACTTGTCATCAATTTGTATCTTATCCAACGGAATCACAAATGACTCATCGGATAAACACTTCTTCAAATTAGACACGTGAAACGTGCTATGAACCCTGCTTGATTGTTGAGGAAGTTCGAGTCTATAAGCAATGGGTCCAATCTTTGCTAACACCTTGAAAGGTCCAATATATCTGTAACATCCGGCAATTTTCGAAAATTTAAATGACTATTTCACCCTTTGACTTTTTGGGCCTGACTTGACTTTTTTGACTTTTGGTCTTTTATTGTCACATAAAAGCGATTACCGCGTAACCGGTAAAATTTTCGGAACATATTTTAAATAATAAATCATATTTATTATTACATCTCTCATGTGCAAATTATTTTTAACTTATTTGACTTGAAAACGAACAAGATATATGTTATTCCTAAGCTGAATTATAAAAAACGAACCACTAAATCACGTTTGCATGACTCGGACTCTAAAGCAATTTGATGTAAAACGACATTCCGGACAACTTTTTAGTTTTGACCGAGACCCGAAAACAGTAAGAAAGTGACTGAAATTCCCTCGCAAGATTTTAGAATCAAGAACAACGCGCGCCGACAGGAAAATAATTAAATAATATTTAATTAACACTTTTTATTAAATAAAAATATTTAATAAATTAGTTATCATTTTATTCAGTAACGTTTGTTAAAGACGCAAATATTCGAGTAAAATATTATTTTTCGGACAAAGTTTATCAGTAATATACAAATAAATAATAAACGTTTTAAATAAATTTTATAAAACGTTTATGTAAATTAGTCGAGTGAATACTCGTTTTCATGGGAAAAAGGATTTGGAAAACAATGGCACAAGTTTTGTGTCTTGAATCGACCGTTAACTAGTTCAAACGAGTCCCGAACCGACAGTTATTAAAAACATACACAATTAACCCTGGACTATTTGAGACTTGCCACTTTACTTTAAAACTTTTAATCTATATATAAAAAGTTGTATATTTTTTTTTCATTACAAAAAATATAAACACACACACACCCCTCCATCTCTCTCTTTTTTTCCGGCGACCATCATCGCCGCTCCGGTGCCACCTCCGGCCACCAGAACACTTTTCCAGCGAGTTTTCCGGCCACGTTCAAAAACGTTTCTCATCACCCGATCTACCCGATCCCCACCACTACGCGCTGCCACGCGCCTATATTCACCACCACACCACCACTGCTACCACCGTCATCAACATCATCGTCTCACCATCATCGTCATCATCATCGCCACCATGTCCACCCCACCACCATCATCATCACGCACCACCAAACACCACCGCCACCTTCACAGCACCACAAAAAGAGTGCGTGTGGTTTTA
>BQNB010095390.1:5687-25882 GCA_026074375.1 Tanacetum coccineum
CATTTATTATCACATATTTGACCAACACTAAGCAAATTAAATTTTAAATTATCTACGTGCTCAACATTTTCAATAATTAGGGAGTCATGAGAAATCGTACCTTTGCCTATGATGTTACCGCGTAAATTGCTTCCGAAAATGACGTTCCCTTCGTTATACGCTTTGTATGTAGAAAACAAGTTTCGGTTACCCGTCATATGTTTCGAGCTCGCCGGGCTCTAAGTTTATTCCTAAGCATATCTCATTGGATGCTTGAGCTACAAGACAAGTTTCATCTTTAGCCTTTTCTTCCTCATCTTCGCCACCATCACTCCATGCTCCTCCAATAAAAGCTCTTTGATTATTGCTTCTTGGCGACTTTGGACATTCTCCGATGAGATGATTCGGATCTCCACATCTAAAGCATTTTCTTTCACTTTTACCATTTTTGTCATTTCTACTTCTTTGAAATGACTTTCTTTCGTCTCGTGGTTGTCTTACAAATCTTCCTCGTCTTTTGAAGAATTTCTTGAATTCTTTTACGGCCATGGCATATTCTTCGTCTTCACTATCGGAAGTCGAACTATCTTCATCACTTGATTCCTTTTTGGCCTTCAAGGCAAGAGATCTATTTTGTTCTCTTTTGCCTTTGACCATTTCGGAATCTTTCTTAATTATTACTTCATAAACTTTCAAGTTTCCAATGAGTTCATCAAGTGATAGAGATGTTAAATCCTTTGATTCTTCAATAGCCGTAACCTTTGCACGCCATTTAGGATGAAGTGCCCTAAGAAATTTCCTAACATAATTCTTGCTAGAAAAACTTTCATCAAGTGCTTTTAGACTAGTAATAATAGTATTAAATCTAGCAAAAGCATTATCTATCGATTCCTCTTCCGGAATCGTAAATTGTTCATATTGTTGAACAAGAAGATCTATTTTATTATCTTTGACTTGACTATTACTTTGGTGTGTGATTAATAAAGTATCCCAAATTTCTTTTGCGGTTTTACACATAAAAATTCTTTCGTATTCTTTGCGTGGCAAAGCATTATAGATTACCATTTTAGCTTCTTTATTTTTAGCGAGTTTCTTTTTAAGATCATCATTTCTTTTATCAAATGGTACAATTTCATCCATTTTAGTTTCGGGATTTTTGAACGAGAGGAAAATCACCATAAGTAATAATATGCCAAAGATCTAGATCTTTTGATTTCACATAAGTTTCGAATCTATTTTTCCAATAAATAAATCCATCACATTCAAATAGTGGTGGTCTTTGCATAGATTGCCATTCTAATAATTTTTCCGATCATAGATTACGATTTCAAATTTTAAAATACAGTTACATTTAAAAATCTTGTTTGACGTGCTCTGATACCAAATATGTGAAAACTCAAGGGGGATGAAATAAGTTTACCACTTTTTATTTAATGAATAGTATGTTTATAAAAACTAAGAAATTCAACTTTATGTGAATTCAATATGTGAACAATATGAACAATATAACTAAATAAACAAGATATGAAATAAATATGCAAGATAAGAGATAAGAGTTAGAAAGATTAAACCACAACACAAGGATTTATAGTGGTTCGGTAACAAAGCACCTCTTCACCCTACTCCACTCCCCGAGCACCAAACTCAAGAGTTTTCTTTACTATGTCAACAAGCTCTCTTTAGGCGGAGAAAACTATACACAACTAAGCTTACACTGATTTTCGACACTAAGCAAAATGTCGAGTTCTAATTGTTAGCCGTGATATTTAGTAAAGTGATGGTCATTTAATCAATCTCGAGCCTTGTATAGGAAAACGTAGTTTTCGGGAGTTTAGTTAAGCTAGTTGGGCCTAGTTGTCGGGCTCAAGCCCATTTTGTGTTAAGAACCGGTCCAAATTCAAAGCCCACAAGAATAGTCCTTTCTTGTAACTATTTAAAGCCCTCTCCAAGTGTGGAGAGGGTGTTGCTTCTCATTTTTCTTTTGTGGATCAAGTAACCAATTTTCTTTTTATCTTTCTCTCTCTAAAATTTATTTTATTTTTGTGTTTGGTGATGAAATGATATCCTAACAAGTGGTATCAAGAGCCAAGGTTGGGTGTTGTGATTTGTTTGTGGTAATTTTTTAAGCTCCTTATTCGGAAATTGGTCTTTATGTTCATCTCGTTATCATAATTTTTTTTGCAACAAAGTGTGGTTTATTTTTCTCTTTTCGTGTCATTATCTTGCAACAAAGTGTCACTTTCTCTGTTTAGTATCATTTTCTTGAAACATTTGAAAGATCACCGAACGAAGGGAAATACTCCACAACCGAACGAGTTTTTTTCTAGAAGACCGAACGAGTGCAACATCTATAGGACCGAACGAGGAGAATTTTTTTCTAAGGACCGAACGAGTTTTTTATATATAGGATCGAACGAGTGACACAATTCAAGAACCGAACTAGATTTCTTTTTAAGGATCGATCGAGTGAATTCATAGTTGGATCGAACGAGCGGATCGATCTAGAGTATCGAACTAGTTGATCGAACTAGCGAAGGACCGAACCAGAAGACCGATCTAGCGAGGATCGAACTAGCGTCGATCGAACTAGCCACGATCGAACTAGCGACAATCGATCTAGCGTGGACCGATCTAGCGTTCGACCGAATTTGCGAAGAACCGATCTAGCGAGGATCGAACTAGCGTCGATCGAACTAGCCACGATCGAACTAGCGACAATCGATCTAGCGTGGACCGATCTAGCGTTCGACCGAATTTGCGAAGAACCGATCTAGTGTAGGACCGAACTAGCGTGAACCGATCTAGTAAATTTTTGTTTTACGGTTTTTTCTTGATTTTGTAAAATCCCGTAAAAGATTCCACTTCTTTTCACGGTTTAAATCATAGATTTGTAAAATCCCGTGAAATAGTTTTCCACCACAACAACAAATCACTTTACCCACTAAAGATCCTTGTTTATCATTTCACATCATTTTTTTTGCAATGTCGACTCAACAAGATATTTATGCAGCCGGTTCTGAAAACCGCCCTCCTATGCTTAACAAAGAGAACTATGTTCCATGGTCATCACGTCTTCTTCGGTATGCTAAGAGTAGACCAAATGGAAAGTTAATCTACAACTCCATTATGAATGGTCCTTATGTCAGACGAATGATTCCTGAACCAGGTGATGCAGATCGTGAAGTACCTGTTCCTGAAACGTTTCATGAACAAACCGATGATGAACTCACAGTAGCAGAAATTAAACAGATGGAAGCAGATGATCAAGCTATTCAGACCATTCTTCTCGGTCTTCCTGAAGACATCTATGCTGCTGTTGATAGTTGTGAAACTGCTCAGGAAATCTGGTTACGTGTGCAACAAATGATGAAAGGTTCTGATATTGGAATTCAAGAAAAGAAGGCTAAGTTGTTTAATGAATGGGAAAGGTTTACTTCCACTGATGGGGAATCGATTGAGTCTTACTATCACCGTTTCTCAAAATTGATGAATGATTTTAAGAGAAACAAACACTTTCCTGAAAAGATTGCTAGTAATCTCAAGTTCCTAAACAACTTACAACCAGAATGGAGTCGACATGTTACTATTGTTCCATCAACGCAGGACTTGCATACACCAGATTTTATACTCCAGTTGTATGATTTCTTGAAGTACAATCAAAAGGAGGTAGATGATCTAAGAGTTGAATGACTTGCAAAGACACATGATCCGCTAGCACTCATGGTAAATTCCAACAATCCTTTCAATTATCTACTGTTTCACCAAGATCAACCATGACCAAGTACCTACATGCAACAACCACAACCCAACAACAACATCTATAACCCACAACCATCATTCAACCAGAACTACATGCAACAACCAATGCTAAATCCCGAAGACATTACAGATCTCACAACCGCAATGAACACGGCACTTGTTCTAATGCAAGGCATTCAAACAAACTACACTACACCAAACCAACTACAACTAGAGGAATTTCATCAAACCTCGTAATAGCAGATGCTCAACCGGGTATGAATTTGGGTCAAGAAAGACAGATGCAGATGGTTGGAGGCAATGGTGGGAATCAGTTTAGACAGTATGCTGGGCAGAATGTTGGATATCAAAACGGTACAATGACAGTACATAACCGTCGGGAATCAGGAGCATCGTTCAGATGCAGTTTGAGGTGTTCAAGAAATTGTTTGTAATCAGAATAGCAAATTGTTGTTCCAGGAATTACTAATCAAATCAAAATGGGAATAGGAAATGGTGTAGCAGCTCGGGCTGAGGGGTAATGCGACTGGGAATTAATTGTAAACAGATAAGGTGTTACAAACTGCAGAGGATTGGTCAACTGCTAGGAACTGGTACAGTCAGACCAAGGAGAAGGGATGTAGCTTATCTTCAGACTCAGTTGTTGATTGCTCAAAAGGAAGAAGCAGGAATCCAACTCTAAGAAGAGTTTTGATTTGATGGCTGCTGCAGGGGATCTTGATGAGATTAAGGAAGTCAATGCAAACTACATCTTGATGGCTAATTTACAGTAAGCATCGACATCGGGTACTCAGACTGACAAAGCTCCCGTCTATGATTCAGACGGATCAGCTGAGGTCGTCCAAATTTGTTTATGGTGCGTCAACTCGGGGTGCTCAAAGCATATGACAGGAAATCTGAAGCTTCTTATAAATTTCGTCTAGAAGTTCTTGGGAACTGTTTTCGCTTGGAAATTGATCAGTTGCTGCAATTTTGGGTTACGGAATCTTCAATGGGAAATATTTTGATCACCAGGGTTTATTTCGTTGAGGGCTTGGGGCACAATCTATTCTCGGTTGGGCAGTTCTGTGATTCAGATTTAGAGGTTGCTTTCAGAAGGAACTCTTGTTTTGTCAGAACTCTAGAAGGAGTTGATTTGTTAAAAGGAAACCGTTCAACAAATCTTTACTCCATCAATCTCCATGAAATGGCCTCTGCATCCCCAATTTGCCTCATGGTTCGGAGCAACTTCACCAATGTCATGGTTATGGCATCAACGTTATCCCACCTCATTTTGACACCATCAATGACCTTGCCAAAAACGATCTTGTCTTCGGTCTTCCAAAATTCAAATATCATAAAGAATACCTTTGTCCCTCATATGAGCAAGGAAAAAGCAAAAGGGCGTCTCACCCACCCAAACCAGTTCCAAATTCTAAGCAGAGGTTACACCTTCTTCATATGGATTTGTGTGGTCCAATGCGAATTGCAAGCATAAATGGAAAGCGGTATGTCTTGGTAATTGTGGACGATTACTCTCGTTATACTTGGGTACACTTTCTCATATCAAAAGATAAAACACCAGAAGTGATTAAAACATTCCTTAAGCGAATAACTGTCCTTTCTTCAGTCTCCTGTCATCGTCCCCATAAGAACCGATAACGGCACAGAATTCAAGAATCAAATCCCTACAGAATACTTGATAGTGCTTGGCATCTCTCACAAAGCGTCTTTCTGTCGAACACCTCACAAAATGAGTAGTAGGAACGAAGAAATCGAACGATAGTTGAGGCTGAAAGAACAAAGTTTGATATTCCTCTCGTGCTCCGTTATTCTTATGGGTGAAGCGATTGCTACTGCGTGCTACACTCAAAACGCTCCATCATCACCGACCGATTCAACAAAGCACCAACGAGCTCATTAACGTCAGAAAACGGATATCTCCTTCCTACATGTATTCGGGGGCTCTCTGTTTATCCCAAGAAAATGATCGTGAAGATATTGGGAAGCTTGGTGCAAAAAGATATTGGCTTTTTCATTGGTTATTCTGCTGATTCCTGTGCTTACAGGGTTTACAACCGAAGGACAAAGAAAATCATGGAGACAATGAATGTGACATTTGATGAGCTTTCAGCAATGGCTTTTGAACAAAGCAGTTCAAAACCCGGGCTTCAAAGCATGACTTCTGGACAAATCAGTTCAGGACTCGATCTTACTTATGCTCCGTCAACAATAACAACTCAAAAACCAACTGAAGGTGATCTGGATTTACTGTTTGAAGCTATGTATGATGATTTTATTGGTGGTCAACCGTCATCTGCTCCAAGAACTGCTCCGGCTGCTCAAGCACCTCAAGTTCTTCAGACTCCAACGGCAACTACAACAACAGCAGACACAACACCGACACCAATAATTGCATCCTCTCAAGCTACAGATTTTTCAATTACTTCACAGGATGTTGACGAGCTCGAAACACAACAACATGTTCAGCATCAACCCGCAACAATTGCTGAAAATGTTCCAAATGCTATGTTCGATGAAAATACGTTTGTAAATCCCTTTGCTACTCTATCCACAAGTGTTGCTGGATCTTCATCCTCACAATATGTGGATCCATCGAACATGCATACGTTTTACCAACCATACCCTCATGAATTTCAATGGACTAAGGATCACCCTCTGGAACAAGTGATCGGAGAACCCTCTCGACCAGTTTTGACAAGGAATCAACTGCGATCCGATGGTGACATGTGCATGTACGCATTAACGGTAAGCACTGTGGAACCCAAGAATGTCAAAGAGGCTATGACCGACCCTGCATGGATTGAATCAATGCAAGAAGAGCTTCTTCAGTTCAAAAGGCTTGATGTATGGTGTTTAGTTCTTCTCCCGGAACCATAAAACCTCTTACGTTGAAATGGTTATTCAAAAACAAGCATGATGAAGAGAACACGGTCATCCGAAACAAGTCTCGTCTGGTTATGAGAGGGTACCGCCAAGAGGAAGGAATAGATTTCGAAGAATCTTTCGCTCCTATTGCTAGAATGAAGCTATCCGGATATTTGCATATGTCTTGCACACAAATCATTCATTTGTTTACATCCAAATGGACGTGAAAACTGCTTCTTGCATGTTACGCTAAAAAGAAGACGTGTACGTCGTCCAACCCCTGAAGGTTTCATCGATGCTGATCATCTAAGCCATGTCTACAAGCTAAAGAAGGCACTGTATGGGTTAAAGCAAGCACCAAGGGCATGGTACGATGAATTGTCAACGTTTCTCCTACAGAATCACTGTCTACAAAGGCAACAATTGGATCCAACGCTGTTTATAAGACGCTTCGATGATGACATCTTAGTGGTACAGGTCTATGTTGAATGAATATTAATCTTTGGTCTACACACCCGAGATACCAACTATTTTCTGACCTCATGAAAAGCCGCTTCGCATGTCAATGATGGGGGAAATGACGTTTTTCCTTGGTTTACAAGTTAACCAATCCCCCCGTGGCATCTTTATAAACCAGTCCAACTACGTGCTAGAAATCCTTAAAAAATATGGAATGGAAACTTGTGATCCCATTGGTACTCCCATGGAGATCAAAGACAAGCTTGACCTTGGAATCCAAAATGGGTCTCTCCAGTCGAGCAACAAAATATCGTAGCATGAATGTGCCCTAATGTTCTACGACTAGTAACCGGACATCGTACTGCTACTATGTTATGTGCTCGGTACAAGCTAAGCAACCGACAAGCACCTCCAAGAGGTTAAAAGGATCTTCGTACTCCGGGGAACCATTAATACAGGACCTTTGGGTAAACAAGGATTCTTGTTAATGAACTAACCGGATTTTCAGATGCTGACTATGCGGGATGTAAAGACACCTTCAAGAGTACTTCCGGTGGAGCTCAATTCTTAGGCGAAAAGTTGGTTAGCTGGTCCTCAAAGAAACAAGACTGTACTGCGCTGTCTACCGCGGAAGCAGAATATGTGTCTCTATCCGTTTGTTGTGCCCAAGTCCTTTGGATGCGGACACAGTTAACGGACTATGGCTTTCACTTCAACAAGATTCCAATCTACTGTGATTCGAAATCAGCATAGCCATATCCTGCAACCCGGTCCAACACTCAAGAACAAAACACATCGCTGTCCGCTACCATTTCATAAAGGAAACTACGTGGAAAATGGGTACAATTGAACTGTATTTTTGTCAAGACGGTTACCAACTGGCCGACTCTTCACCAAAGCTCTTCCAGCAGATCGATTCAACTATTTGGTCCGTCGCCTTGGTATGCGCAGTTTATCTCCTCAAGAACTTGAACGTCTTGCAAAATCACAGTAATTCTTTGTATATATTTTATCAGAAAAACAAAATATAAAAATATAAAACCAAGAAAAGAAACAACAAAAATATAAAACCTATAAAAGCAAATACAAAATCAAAAAATTTCAAATACAAAAATAATCTTTCTCCGACATGTCTCTCACAATCGATAACATTTGCGCACCTAGAAATGTTGATTAATATTAACACAGGTGAATAAATGAAGTTCGAGCGAGAGTTTCAAATGCTTTCAAAACATGTCCTTTCATTTTTTCTCTACGACTTCTAAGTAAATGTCAGCTTAGGACTCGGTCTCCAAAGAAAGGAAAATGTTCATTTATGTACATTATTCCTAAACAACGGGAGTTCATATCTTCTCGGTCTTGAGCAAAGTCATATAAACATTCCAAGTTTTGAATGCTCAAGAGAAGTTTCCTTAAGGAAAATGATGGTTTCATCAATATATCTCACATTTTCCAGTTGACACAATTTTCAAATATCTCAAAAAAGAAATTTTCAAATATTCTTCACTCACAATTGGTGTGCTCAACAAAACCCCACTCCAAGTTTTTTTCAATCTAATCTATAATTGAGGGGGAGTATAATAATATGATTCATTCTGCATGCACTCCTGTTCTCCCCCAAACTTTATTAGGCCTCAAGTGAATTCCGACATTAGCTTTTTTTAATTCACTAATTGTCAAAAATAGGAAATACCACACATAGCAATTTTTGAGGGGAGAATAGTGATTAAAAAAGTATCAATACGGATTAAAATGGATAAGATCTCAATAATATAAGTGCGTTTTATTTTTTTTTTCTAAACCTTCGCATGTGCAAATCTCTGTCATAATTATTATGCATATGTGTAGGGGGAGCTTTTGGTGATATAGAAAACTCTCAATGTGTAATACATGGACATTTCTTCGAACACTTGAACTGATTTTCAATGGTTTTTATGGCTACAATGATATACCCAAGACCGTCCAACAGTATCTCAATATGGGGTTTATAAGGCGGTTAAAGGTTAGGAATTTTCTGTTCCATGATCCAGCCAGTTCGGAGGGAACTACCCTAGGAACTTTCATTAGATAGAGTAGAATCCTAGGTAAGATTGAAAAAAGATAAAGGTGAGATTGGACAAATGTTATCCAAGGCATGAGTATCACCGGAACAAATCCCAACAAGGGTGATAATGAGGACGCGTTGATAACATTGAAGTGGTTGAAGAATGGAAAAGAATTGTAAGACAAAGGGTTAAAAGAAAGAAGCTCTCCACACAACCATAGGCAGAAACCGGGTCAATGCATAATCTATCGCTAATCACAAAGATGGTCTGAATATTGAAGACAAGTCCATCCATGGACCCAGTGATGCAATGCACACCCTCTTAGCCCACTCAGATCTCTCAAAAGATTTCTGTTTCATTTCTCACGGAGATCAACACATTTCTATCGGCTTTCTCATTCCGAGATCGTTGATATTGAAAAGGTGGCAGTCCGCTCCAGCCTCCGATTACCAAATAACAAATGTGCACTTATAGAGTCTAGAGCCAACGAGATCCATCAAAAATCTCACTAGGACACAAATTCCAATATACAAAATGTTGTACATCATTATATAACATTTGGTATCATTAAGTCCTACGCATTAATCCTTGTGATAATTTTCCAGAACATCAGATGATACTCTTTAGTATTCACAGTGAAGATGGAAATCCTTCTTGAGCCAACATCAAACAAGCTCTTGGTAGGTGACTTGCGAGATTCTATTTGAATCAAACTTGTGTCAACTGGAAAGAAACGATGGTGCGATTCTACATGAATCAAACTTGTTCCAGTAATATGAATTGACGACTCAATCAGAAAGATAGTAACTATCTGATTCACTCTTACCGTGTTATCTGCTTTGAGATGCTCCGGTAATGAGAACGGCTAGTGCAGCTGCGAAACCCTGTCAAGGAGATTCTTTTGAATTCTACCTGATCACAGGCAGTATTTATACTGATCAACGGGGAACCGTGGTTATTGCAACCGTATTCGACGAAGTGACAAAGACACTTTCGTCCATATATGTTTATCTCTAACCTATACATGCCGATTTCTGACGTATCACTTCTAGTCACGCGAGTCAAGATCAAGTGACCTCATGCTCAATCCACAAAACTTAATACATGATGAAAGTCTCAATCTATCAAAGGTCCTTCCGCAATCTCTGATGAACAAGCTCTTCTCATAAGAACATTTATGTGGTACAAGTAAATCATGTTAAAAAAATTGATAGAGATTGTTAGCAGCTTCAAGATCTGTCCCTGAGGGTGAGACACAAGACCGCAAGCGGCATAAAGATTCAAGGAAAAGATTTGGGGGGGGGGGGGTGGGGGGGAGATCTCAGTAGTCAAGACAAATCAAGGCCAAAGACCACGATATCAGTATTTTGTCAAAGAATATCAAGTTAAAGATCAAGATCCAAGATCACAAGCATGCAAAGGAACTTCAAAAGAATTCCCAAGAATACAAGGCTCCAAGTCTCAAGACGTCACAAGAAGGATCCATAATTGAATGACCACCCCTTAGGGGGAGATTGTTAGCCGTGATATTTAGTAAAGTGGTGGTCATTAAACAATCCCGAGCCTTGTATAGGAAAATGTAGTTTTCGGGAGTTTAGTTAAGCTAGTTGGGCTTAGTTGTCGGGCTCAAGCCCATTTTGTGTTAAGAACCGGTCCAAATTCAAAGCCCACAAGAATAGTCCTTTCTTGTAACTATTTAAAGCCCTCTCCAAGTGTGGAGAGGGTGTTGCTTCTCATTTTTCTTTTGTAGATCAAGTAACCATTTTTCTTTTTATCTTTCTCTCTCTAAAATCTATTTTATTTTTGTGTTTGGTGATGAAATGATATCCTAACACTAATCCTAGCTAGAACCAATCTATCACAACTTTTGTATTTTAAGGACTAAAATACTAACCACACTACTTCACAACAATTAACAGCTTTACTTCGCTTCACAACTTCTTTTCACTTCACTACTTCACAATTTCTCTTCACTTCACTACTTCACAACTTCTCTTCACTTCACTACTTTACTTCACTTCACAACTTCACTACACTTCACTACTTCACTTCACTTCACTTCATTACTTCACTACATGTCACTACTTCACTTCACAACTTTACTACACTTCACCTAGACACTAACTAGATCACCCCGATCTATCTAAACTCTTGACGATCACCACGATCTAACTAACCTTCCTATGATCACAACAATCTAACTACTATACACACCTTTCACAATATACACAAGTGATTTACAAGATATAATACAATTGTAACTATGTTACAAGAACACACTAAACTATAATACTTCTTTACTTGATGGTAGGAAGTATTCTTCTCTTGCACTTGAGGATCTAAGCTTAGATCGCTTGGAAACAAAGCTTGTGATTTAATGACTAAAGGAATGAAAGGAAAGTATAAACTGATTTAGAATAGAAAGAATGAGTGTGCAAAAGGTGAGAAAATCAGTAGGGAACAGTCCAGTATTTATAGACAAGTTGGGGAGCGTTTTTGTCTGGCCGACCCCCTTAGCTCTATGGTCGGCCCCCTTATCACTAAGGGGGTTGCCCTTGTATTTAAGGGGGCTGCCCAGGCCAAGACGCTCCCTTTTTTGTCTTTTCTAGGGGAGGTGTTTTCTAGAACATTTCTAGCCATTTTTAGAAAGAAAATTTGAATTCAAAATATTTATTTTAAATAAAATATTTTTTTTAATGTAGAAAATGTTTTGTAAAAGTTATAAAAATGTTTGTAACATTTTATAAAGAATTGTGAGGTTGAATAAAAATTCATTTGATCATAAAATGCATTAAGCATTTATTTATTCATACCTTTAAGTGATTAAATTTTTCAAAATAAATATTTAATACTAATTACTTATTTACGTTTAATTTTACATTGAGCGTTTTTACATTTGTGATTATCAAAACGTAATGAGATCGAAAATTATTAATAATGTTTTAGGCATTATTTCTATCAACACAGATGCAAAAGGGAAAGGTTGATACGGGTAAGGCAATGGATACTGGTTTGGTTGTCACAGAAAGCAGTGGGACAAAATTTAAAAAGCATGATACAAGCAGCAGGTCAAGGAACGATACAAATGCTGATGATGAATATATTAGACCATATATGACGAAGAGCCAATGGATGAGGTATAATTGACTACTGAATGTAATGTATTTGCTACAAACAACAACATGTTGAGCAACCCAAACTCATTAATTAAGGTCGGGTTGACCAGGATGCTAAACAAAGTCAAGTTAAAAGTTCTTTGCTTGATTCATCACTTGATAACAAGACAACTGACTTTTCAAACCAATCTCTCGAGTCTAAAAATATTTTTATCAAAAAGACCGTTGCCCAGTTTCAAAAAGTTTTTCAAGAATGAAAGCACATTGTGTTAATCTGGAACTTAAATATCAAAATTAAACTTTAAAATCAGGGCAACATGGTCAATTTTTGAAAGAAAAAAGTAATAAAGCCAAGGTTAAACACGACATAGATCTAATTGAAACAAAAAACATCGAACTGGAAAATAGTGTGGCTAAATTACTTACAGCGAATGAGCATTTAAAATAAGAAAATGAGCATTTGAAAAAGACTTATAAAGATCTTTATGATTCTATAAAAAAGACACGTGTTCAAACGAAAGACCATAATGAATCTCTGATTATCCGACTGAACAAAAAGTCTATTGAAAATGCGGATTTGAAAGCTTTAGTTCAGGGAAAAGGTTTTTGGAAATTGCTAACTTAAAAACAAATTACAAAAGTTAAAAGAAATAGTGTGGGGATACAATTGCAAAAACCATCAATCTTGGGGAAACCGCTTTTACAATCACTCAGAAACCAATCATTAGTTAGACAACCGACTGCATTTAAATCTGAACGACCTAAAATTTCAAAGCCACGGTTTACCTCCCAAGTTGATGTGAAAACCGATTTGTCAAAACCAGTCACTCCTCATTATTTGCCTAAAGTTCGAGAATCTGCTCTTGTAAAAACTTATCACCTGATTGCATCTAGCGAATCTAGGAATAGCTCAAAGAGCATGCCAAGATTTAGTTCAAATTACATGACTTATAATCACTACCTAGAGGAAGCTAAGAATAAGACATAAGAAAGAGATGGGAATTTAAAAAATAGTGTGATGACTTCTGCTAGATTACAAAACACTACTAATAGTAAGAAACCAATAACTAGGAGAAAGAATCAAATGACTAGGATCTAGCCTACTTCTAAGAGTAGTTGCGTAACAATTACAGTTGTGCCCATAGTAGAACACTCTAGGAATTCTGGTTCTTTTTCGGACTCCAAACACTTTGTTTGTTCTACATGTTAAAAATGCGTCTTTAATGCAAACCACGATGCTTGTGTAATAAAATTCCTGAAAAAAGGTAATTTCTCGTGCTAAAATACAACCCCATAAGACTACAAACAAGAACAAACCCGTAGAACAGAAGAGTCATACTCAAAAACTTGTTAGCCAGATCTTTACAAGACATAGATTTTCTCCTAATAAGTCTTTCGATGTGTATGAGAAAACGTATCCTAGATCTTGTCTTAGGTGGAAACCCACAAGTAGAATTTTCAAAACTGTTGGTCTTAGATGGGTTCCTACGGGAAAGATATTCGCTTCTTGCACAAGCAAGGTTGACGGTGAACCCCCACATGGTTTCAATGTAGATATCTCAAAAATTCGTGAATGCAAACAAATTCTGGATTTAAGTGCAGGTACATCCATCAATGTTCAGAAGGAACAAAGTTTTGATTTAAGTGCAGGTACATCTAACAATGTCAAGCCGGATAATCTCAGAGTGTGGTTGCTGAAAAAGCTGATATCTTAGAAACTAGTGTTGAAGTGGATTCAAAGCTGATGAAAAAGAAAGAATGACGTTTGAACACATCAGTTCAAGCCTCGCTCCAAAATGTCAAAGAATGATGTTTGAACAAAACGGTTCAAGCCTTGCACCACAACGTCAACAAAAGTTCCTATAGGAAATGTGATAGTCATGACGTCGATGATAGAGTTGGAAAGTTTATTCGGTCATTTGTTCGACGAATATTTCAATGGAGAAAATCAAGTTGTTTCAAAGTCTTCCACTGTTACTACTGCTGATGCATCCGATAAACGTCAACAACAACCTGATTTAACTTCATCTACTTCAACTCTAGCAACAACTGTCACTGCTGATGGAAACTTCGACGTGTATATATTTTTATTTTTATTTATAAATATTTTTGAAAAAAGAAAATACAAAAATATAAAACCAACAAAAAGGAAAATAGAAAAATATAAAGTCTATAAAAACAAAATATAAAATCAAAAAATTTCAAAAATACCAAAAAGAATCTTCTCGACATGTCTCTTGGAATCGATAACATTTATGTAGCTAGAAATGTTGATTCACATCGACACGGGCGTGTAAATGAAGTTCGAGCAAGAGTTTCAAATGCTTTAAAAACATGTCATTTCTAAATTTTCTCATAATGACTTATCTACATTTCAGTGCATAACTTGGACCGGAATGTAAAAGGGAGTGTATGCTTCAGTGCGCTTACTCTTTAAATAGAAGAGAAGTCTTCTATCATGTGTTTTTAAAATCGTTGAACACAATTTTTTAAAAAGAACTTTCAATGTCAAATTGTCTACAATATAATTTGTGGTATTTTTCCATAAAGAGTGGTATTTGTTAAAATTGTGTGTTCAACACTCCCTTCCTCGAATAAGTTTTAAAGAATTGTAGTACGTAGAATGTCAATTTATGTGAATCAATTTCTAAAGGGGAGCTTTTTAACACAAAGCCTTTTTAAATGTGTTGGATACATCTCAAATATGTCAATTTTATGTATCCAAACACATTTTGTGAAATTAGAATATGGAAATTATAGTGTCAATTAATAATATACATTGTTCACTAAGGCAAGTTGTGTGGAGGCTCTTTCTTTAACCCTTTATCCATACATTTATTTTTTAATTCTTCAACGCCTTCAATTCTTACCAGACGTCATACTAACACCTTGTTTGATTTGTTCCCAAGGGGGGGGGGGGGGGGGGGGGGGGGGGGGGGGGGGGGGGGGGGGGGGGTGTTAGCTCAATCTATATGTCGGCCATTATTACCCATAATAGCATTCATCTCCAATGCATACTAAGGACTGCTATTTCTATACCTTTGGATACCTTGGGTAGAATCCTCCGGTTCTGGTTGATCATAGGATTGATTCCTAACCTAACCCCTTATGACTTCAGATTTCGTCGTGTAAAATAAGATTGTTTGTTGGGTATTAGATCAAACCATAAACTTTTCTTCAGCACATTGATCCGAATAGTTCATATTAATTACATTTTCTCCCCTTATTTTTAAATAAGAAACCTTAGATTTTGAAATACCTGTGATCAAAATATGTCTTGAAAAATCGGTGGAGAAAATAAGGTCAAGCATAATGGATTTGGACCTTTTGATAATGTTTTGAATACATAAGAATGTCGTATGATGTAATCCAAAACATTAAAACGATGTTTTCGAAAAACTCCCCCTCAAGATAGGACCAATTGAAAAATTGTTTGTCTTTTGAAAACATTGGTGAGGGATGGAGTGTTGACACACCATTTTGAAGATTATGAATTTCATTGAGAGATTCTTGAAAAATTGTGTTCAACTTTTTTGAAAACCAAATGTTATAAAAAATATAGGACTTCTCTTCTAACGCCTAAGGTAAAGCGCACTGAAACGTACACTATCATTTTCTTGAGCTAAAAACATTAGAATGACTTGTAAGAACAGCTCAAGATCGAGAAACGTTAATCTCTCATTGTGAAGGATAAGTTATTTAAACCTTCCTTTATTTGAAGTCCGGTTATGCACTAACATTTGCACATAAGCCATCTAGAAAAATTAGAATGACATGATTGAAACTATTTACAATCTCGCTCCGAACTCATTTACGACACCGTGTCATGGTTAATCGCCATTCTAAGCACGTAAATGTATCGATACCCGGGAGAGACATGTCGAGAAGAATCTTTTGGAAATATTCTGATTATCTGATTTGTATGTAATATATCTACCTGTTGTCCCTCTAGCATTGCTAGCTAAGGTGGAAATAGTAATTCCTAATTCTTGTCGTGATGTAAGCTGTCTTGTTTGCTTAAGGAACAACTTGGAACCAGCTTTGAACTTGACTGTTCAATGCTGTGGGTCTGAATTCCGATTTTTGAACGGTATGATCAGAATCATTGAAATGAATACCGAGTGCTTGATCAGCTGCGATCAAGCGTCTTTTGAACAAAGAGGAGGGGCCTGAAGTGTTATTTTCAGCAGACACCATTTATCGTTGACGACCGAGGCTTGAACTGTTGTGTTCAAACATCATTAGACATTGATGATCGAGGCTTGAACTGATGTGTTCAAACATCATTTGACATTGATGACCGAGGCTTGAACTGCATTGTTCCAAACGTCATTATCATGATTTCATCAAATCAAAATTCCTTGAAGCCCTATTTCTGAGATATCTTCTTTTTAGAACCAAACTCTTAGTCCCTTCCTCTGTAGGTATTTAGATGAACGAATGTACCTGTAACTTAAGAGAGTACCTGCACTGACATTAAGAGCTTGTTCACTTTCACATTGGATAGGGATAATCAGCATTAGGAACCATTTGGGGTTCACTTTCACCTTTGTGTGCTAAGCGAATGTCATTCCTGTTGGAACCCATCTAACAACAGTCATGAGAAATTCTACCCGTTGGTTTGCCACCTAAGACAAGATCTAGGACTTGTCTTGTTTTCTCTCATGCCAATGCAGTCTGTTATGATTGAAAACCTATGTCCTTTTGGGATCGTCTTTTTTGGTTTTCGTTGCAACCCTTATTTGCTCTAACGTGTTGTTCTGTTTGTTGTCTTAATTGATGTAACCATTATCACGCGAGATGACTTCTTTCAAGAATTTTATTAGCACAAGCGTCATGATCTGGCATTAAAGACACAGGTTTCAGTACATGTCGGACAACAAAATGTTTGGATTCAGAAAAATTTCTAGGGATCCTAGAGTGTTCGATGTGTCTTTTACTAGTCATTCCACTAGTAGTGATTATGAACAATTTCGTTTGATCTAATACCTAGATGAGCTTGGTGCAATCATGTATAGGGTTTTTGCAGGGCAGATTCCTACCTTAGGCAAATGAATGTGTAGTGACTGGTTTTTGACAAGTTCGTTGTTTCACATCAACTTGTGAGGCAAACCGTGTTTTGAAAATTCAGGTCTTTCCGACTTAAACCAGTCGGTTTCTAACAACGATTAGTTTTATGAGTGTTGACCAACCATTTTCCCAAATGATGGCTTTGCCAACTTAGTATTCATACTATTATCTGTTAGTTTCCTTAAACTCATTTTTTAATGCTACAATAGCAAACCCCTTTTTCCTGAATCTGGCTAGTAAATTCAGCATTTTCATTAGACTTTTTGTGTCAGTGTGATCCTAAAAGAGTCATTCTGGGTTTTGTCTGAACACTGTCCTTTTGATAAATCAAAAAAGATCTTTGAAAAGTGTGTTTCAAGTGCACTTTTCTTTATGTAACTGCTCATTCTCTGCAGTAATTTAGCCACACTATTTTCCAATTCGAAGTTTATTGTCTCAATTAACATCGATGTCAATTTAACCTTGGCTTATTACTTTTTACTTTCGAAAAACTGACCATTTGCCTGATATTAAAACAATGTTTTTCCATTTGTACTAGTAGTTCAAGATTGATACAAGTGCAACGAGATTTCAACATGAATTTTTGAAACTGGGCAACGGTCTTATTGAGACAAACATTTTTTCATACTCAGTAGTTGATCTGAAAGTTATGTCACTTTATCAGTTAATTTAGCAGGTAAAGGACAGAATGTCCATGACATTGTTAATATTCTAGTTCAACCTTTCCTCATAATGAATTCAGGTTGCTCAGTATGCTGTTGTCCTGTACAATACATATCATCAGTTCGTTTGTACCTCAGCCATTGCTCTTGTCTTCTCTATGGACTGGATATCTGCATCATCAACATGTGCATCATTCCCTGATCTTCTGCTTGTATCTTGCTCTTGTAATTCTGTCTCATTGCTTTCAATGATAACTAAACTAGCATCCAATGCTTTACTCGAATCAACCTTTTCCTCTGTCGTCTGCATCACTCTTTCATTCACCCTACTGTCATACTCCATTTTATGCAGCGCTCTTTTCTCAATCGACTTTTTAACATAATCCATGTTTTGGATCAGTTTGTATCAACGGAATTTCCTGGAATATCGATCGAGTTATTCTTAGAAAGTAGTTTCGTGTCATTAACAATATATTCATCATTCAAAATAAATCTTGACTTATGAACACTGAAACTGTATCACGAGAACTTATAAGAGTTCATGGATCCAACTTTGAAATTCCATTGTTATCAAGTTGCATTTTGAAGTTGATCCCTGTTTAGGAACATCGTGCCTGTGAAAGTCTCTAGATCTTGACAAAAAAGTGTCGTAAATGCGCGTTTGAATCCATCCTCGGTTCGACTTCCTTTTAAGTCGTTGTTTAAAAGACACTTGAGGTGTGAATGAAGTCGTTGAAAAGATACCATGCAACTTTCTTTTGATTTGTCTTGAATTAGTTGCATTTGTTGTATTTCTGAATCTGAACACGAACCGAAAAGGTAACTTTCTCCTCATCTTATCGTGAGTTGAAGTGAAAGTTGTTGGATCTTAAGTGGATATGATGTGATTGAAGTTGTGGTTGTGTAAGCAATTCATGTTCACGGGATTTTACACATCTATGATTAAAACCGATAAAAGAATTAACGGGATTTTACAAAATCAATAGAAAACCGTGAATGATTTGCTTCAGAATTAGCGGCCAATGATTTAACAGATAATTTTCTGGCTAGGGTTAAAGCTGTTTGTTTAAATAGCTCAGCCCCCCCAAGTGTTGGTGGGGGGGGGGGGGGGGGGGGGCCCCCAAAACAAAAAAAAGACAATACTGAAACGTGCCTAAAAATTCATGATGGGCCGGGAGATAGAAACAAAAAAAAAGTCTAACACAAATTCCAATAAAATGTAAAAATTGTATGAAATCAATTGGTAAAAGTGGGGGTTTTTGGGCATTCGTATTTTTAGAATGTATCCTAATAAAGGGTGATTACAGCGTATCCGTTCACGTTGTTCTCTTCGATTTGAGAGGTCACGCCGAAACGGACTTTCGGTCAAAATATGGCTGTTTTACTAAAACCCTTTTCTTCACACAAGATTTCTAGACAAAACGCAGTGTTATTATTAACCAAAACGCAGTGACACCAAAACGCAATGACTTTGGTCAAAACGCAATGAATCTTGGTCAAAACGCAATGAAATTTGTCAAAACGCAACGAAATTCAAAACGCAGTCAATATAATATTCAAAAACATCCAAAACGCAACCATAAAAAATTCGAAATAGGGTTTTGATTATTTTAATATTTAAAAATTTCTTCTAACCAAAACGCAATGATTGCGTTTTGAACCTGTTTAATAAAAAATCAAAACGCAACTAAAAAAATCAAAACGCAATTAAAAAAAAATCAAAACGCAACATGAAGAAAATCAAAACGCAACATGAATTTTGCCAGTTTGTCAAAACGCAATGACGAAATATACGACTTTTTCCACCAAAAATCGCCTAATAATCACCCTTTTTGACCTTTTAGCTTGATTTCTCTTGCACAATTAGCTACCTTATGCCTAGATCTTGCTTAATAACATAAACATTCACACATCTAAGCACAAAAATTCGGGTTTGATTTTTTTTCTTATGACTTATTTTTGACCACGAATTTGATCTTGTTTAACCACAAGAATCAACCACGAATCCACACGTAGCTCTGATGCCAATTGAAGATCCCGATAACACTTCACTTCATACAATCGATCACGAAATCGGAACTAGAAATGAGAAAGAAAGATTGAGTTGTTTAGAGAGAGAAAGAGGAGAGAGAATTGAGAGAGAAAAGAGAAAAGATATTATTAGATATTTTCAACAACTGAACAACTTACTTTTTCTAAAGAAGAAAAAGCTTATATACCCCGTCACGTTAAATGAC
>BQNB010095391.1:0-17739 GCA_026074375.1 Tanacetum coccineum
TCGTTCTTATAAGTCAAGCCAGACCCAAAAAGTCAAAGGGTGTAATTGTCATTTAAAAATTCGAAAATTCTCGGATGTTATATAAACCTGCAGGTATCCCCGATGGTGGCAGCTGCTAGACATAGACGTGTCAAGATTCATAACCGCATGCTCATACCCGACCGATAAGTATAAAGACATCATGAAAGCTCAAGTACATGTTTCAAGTCTTCCGCTACTCTGATACCGTACGTCTTTCTTGAAGTGACGAAGTATTAAAGTCAAAGAATTTCAAAGATGTTTCAGTTACTTTGATACCGTACGTCTTTCTTGAAGTGACAAGGTATTAAAGTCAAAGAATTTCAAAGAAGTTTTAGTCGCTCTGATACCGAACGTCTTTCTTGAAGTGACAAAGTGTTAAAGTTAAAGAATTTCAAGAAAGATGCAGCATTAAAGCTTTTCAAGTCGACAAATCAAGAAAGGTATGAGCATGTCGGTCCAAAAGTCACAAGTTCACAAGATGGCAAAGTTTATAAGATGGCGAAAAGAGATTATGCTTGGTTGATGATCTCAAGGTGCTCAAGATCACATTTTTCACATACAAGTCAAAGATAAAGGAACAAGCTCAAGACCTAAAGTCTGTGATCACTATATTAATTCATAAGTTAATGATTGAAGTTAAAGACTACGAGCTCAAGACTAAAGTTAAAGCATAGTATGCTAGGATTAAGTCTTTGTAAATTGGAGTGACCTCCCTTAGGGGGAGATTGTTAGAAACACGATAAGTGTTGGTCACTTCCAATAA
Source organism: Tanacetum coccineum (assembly GCA_026074375.1). Classification (NCBI taxonomy): domain Eukaryota; kingdom Viridiplantae; phylum Streptophyta; class Magnoliopsida; order Asterales; family Asteraceae; genus Tanacetum; species Tanacetum coccineum. The sequence continues at coordinate 785 of BQNB010095391.1, forward strand.
TAGTTAGTCAAATCCTGTAGTTAATCAAATGTAATGTTATTAATCTAATTGGGCCAAAGTTAGGAAAAGCCCATGGATAGCCCATGCAAAGCCTATCTATGGGCCGGCCAATAGGGTTTATATACACCTCTCCATGCCTTGGAGAGGTGGTTGGTTGTTCATTTTTCACACATTCTAATGCATTTTTTTTCTATGTTTACTTTCTCTCTCTAAAGTGTTCATCTAACCACACTCTCTCTCAAATCACCTCTCTTCCTCTTTCCATGTATGCTATTTGATTGTTCTTCATACTAAGTTTGACAAACCTTCAGTTTCTAGAAAACTTCTTTGTGTTACACCGATTAATAAATAAGTTATTCAAAAGAAAAAGTTTGTTCTGAAAAACTAAAAAGAAACATGTTTTGACAAAACCAATCACTTACAGACTTCACCTACCAAAAAGAAACTTTTTGATAACACCACAAAAGTCATAGCACCGGGCATGTACAAGGTTAATATTGCACAAAAACAAGAAATGTGTACACAAAAAGCTAAGAGTGTTTTAACTTCCACAAGAATGAAAAATGCGACTAGTATTAGAAGACCGTCGAGTAGAGGCTCATCGTCCAAGAATAGAGTCTTGTTAAACACTAAGAATCATTCAGAAGATGTAGAAGTTTCCGTTAGGGCAAATAAAAAGACAAATGTTACGTCTAAAAAGAATGTTGTTTAAACCAAGAATATTGCAACAAATGTTGATGTTAAAAACGCTCCTAAAGCGAAGGATGTATTATGTGTTTCTTGTGATAAGAATGTGCTTACCCCGTGTCATGATAAATGTCTTGAAAATATAAGTTGAATGTGAATTTAAATGTTAGAAGAGCCTTATTCGCCACTCCTAGAACTGCGAATTCTAAGTCTTTAGATACTACTCCTGTAGTAACAAAAACTAGGCTTGTCGTAGTTACTCCCTTCAGTGCAAAAAATAAGGACTCTACTGCTTTTAGATCAACTTCACTATTTGCACAAGCACTTTCACTTAGCAAATACATGAAGATAAAAATAAAAACTAGTAGAAAGTGGAAAAAATAGTATGAAACACAACCAAATGTTGGTTGGTCCCCTAAGAGATTAACTGCTAATGCAAAATCGAGTGTTGTTAAAAGTAGAGACCATGTTGTATCTTACTCTAACACATCAGTTCCCATTAGAAAATGGGTAGTCAAACCGTCCACTCCTCTATCTGTGTTTTATTCATGTAATGTAGGTGATCCAAATCGTTATGTGGATTGTTGATAGTGGTTGTTCAAAGCACATGAGTGGGGATCTTAAACTGCTAAAAATTTTCGTTGAGAAATCATGGCCATATTCCACTTTAGAAACGATCACTTTGCAGCAATCACAAGCTATGGTGATTATGTACATGGCAATATCACTATTTGTCATGTATATTATGTTGAAGGTCTTGGACACAACCTCTTCGGTGTAGGGCAATTCTGCGACAATGATTTGGAAGTTGCTTTTTGATCCAAGACATGCTACGTCTGCAATTTGGAAGGAGATGATCTATTCACAAGTGCTTGTGAATCAAACTTGTATACGATCTCCATTTTAGATATGGCATCTTTTTCTCCCGTTTGCCTGATGTCCAAAGCCACTTCAACAAAATCATGGTTATGGCACCAAAGACTCTCGCACCTAAAATTTGGTACTATTAATCATCTCACTAAATAAGACTTGGTTGATGGACTTCTGAAATTCAAATACGATAAAGATTACCTATGTTCTGCATGTGAGCGGGGAAAGAACAAGAAAGCTACTCATCCACCTAAATTGATTCCAAGTACTTATTTCAAGCTGGAATTGATCCTTATGGATCAATGTGGACCAATGAGGTTAGAAAATATCAATGGAAAGAAATATGTTTTGGTGATTATTGATGATTATTCTTGCTATACGTGGGTATTTATTCTTTGAACAAAAGATAAGGCTCCTAAATTGATCAAGAAGTTCATTACTCAAGTTCAATTAAATTTCAACGTTAAAATTCAGAAAGTTCGAACTGGTAATGGAACTGAGTTCAAAAATGCAATACTTCAGGCTCATTATGAAAAGTTAGGCATTATGCAATAATTTTTAATTGCAAGAACGCCTCAACAAAACGGTGTGGTCAAAAGACAAAATCATACTCTTGTAGAGGCTGCTCGTACAATGCTTATCTTTTAAAAATTACTAGAATTTCTTTAGGTTGAGGCTATCTTCACCGCTTGCTTTACTCAAAACCATTCATTGATTCATACAAGGTATAATAAGACTCCGTATAAACTTCTTCAAGGAAGAAAACCAAATGTAGAGTACTTTCATATGTTCGGATCACTTTGTTATCCAACTAATGATCGGGAAGACCTTGGAAAAATGAAACCTAGAGCAGACATAGGAATCTTTATCGGCTATTCGAAGTCATCAAGAGGGTTTTGGATCTATAATCGCAGAACCAAAAAGATCATGGAAACCATCCACATCAAGTTTGATGAACTTACAGCAATGGCTTCTAAACATAACTCTTTAGAACCCAGAACTAACCGATTTCAGGATAATGATTCATCAGTAGAAGATACTTTTATACCGTCAAAAGAAGATTTGGATAATTTATTCGGTCCAATGTACGAGGAATACTTTGAGAAGAGATCTCCCAAAGTGTCCATCAATTCTACTGCACAAATAACTCTTAATAATCAAGACACACATTCGTCATCTTCAATCATCGTTGAAGACAATAAAGCTCCTCCCTTGGTATCCTCTTCTAAGGAACAAATTTCTCTAATCTTAAACGATGCAGCTGATGAATTAATTCAAGAAGAAGATTCTGCAAATCTTGATGGAAATACATTGTTTTCTCCATATCATACTCCAATGTTTGAAGAAGCTGAGTTGTCTTCAACCGCTGAAGATCCGTCAAATATGCAAGTAATCACTCCTGTTTAACCCTTAACACATACCTAGATAAAAGTTCATCCCTTGGATCAAGTGATTGGTGACCCCTCTAGGCCAGTAATGACAAGAAGTAGGCTCATTACAAATTTAGAAGTATGTATGTTTGCTTTAACCATGAGTACTATTGAGCCTAAGAACATCAAAGAAGTTATGTCATATCACAGCTGGATAGAGTCTATGCAAGGCGAGCTGCATCAATTTCAGAGACTATATGTATGGGAATTGGTTCCATGACCTACTGACAGAAATGTAATTGTAGTAAAATAGCTCTAGAAGAATAAATCGGATGCAGAAAACATTGTCATACGAAATAAATCTCATCTTGTAGCTAATGGTTACAAACAGGAAGAGGGCATCGATTTTGAAGAATCATTTGCTCCAGTTGCTCGCCTTGAAGCAGTCAGGATGTTTGTTGCGTATGTTGCTCATAAAAACTTTACAATCTTTCAAATAGATGTTAAGATAGCATTTCTCAATGGGCCATTGAAAGAAGAAGTTTATGTAAACTAACCAGACGACTTTGTTGACCCAGACTTTTCAAACCATGTCTACAGGTTAAAGAAAGCTTTGTACGGTCTCAAGCAAGCTCCAAGAGCGTGGTATGACAAATTGTCATCATTCTTAATTGAACATCACTTCACCAAAGATATTATTGACCCAACTTTATTCATGAGACGTCACGGGGGAGACATTTTACTTGTTTAAGTGTATGTCGACGACATCATTTTTGGATCTACAAACCCAGATTTTTTAAAATGTTTTGCAAACCTTATGAAAAACAACTGTGAGATGTCGATGATGGATGAATTAAAGTTCTTTCTTGGGCTTCAAGTTCATCAATCCCCCCGTGGCATCTTCATTAGTCAGTCGCAATATGCAATCAAGCTTTTAAAGAAACATGGTATGGATGAATGTAACTTCATGAGCACACCTATGGCTACTGCCAGACTGGATGCTGATTTATAGAATTACAAGGCACTCCTACCGATCAAACGAAATATCATAGCATGATCGGAGGGCTCATGTATCTCACCGCTAGTAGACCAGATATTGCTTTTGCCACCTTTGTATGTGCGCGTTATCAAGCACGACCTACGGTCAAACACCTTATAGAGGATAAGCGGATCTTTTGGTACTTGAGACAGTCTTAAAACATGGGACTATGGTATCCGAAGGATCTCGGCTTTGAACTAATCGCATATTCAGATGCAGACCACGTAGGGTGTCATGATGATTGCAAAAGTACGCCAGGAGGCTTACAATTTCAAGGTGAAAAGCTAGTGAGCTGGAGTTCCAAAAAGCAAGATTTTACTGCGTTATCCACTGCTGAAGCTAAGTATGTATCGTTGTCTGCTTGTTGTACACAAGTCATCTGGATGCAAACACAGCTTTTGGACTATGGATACAAATTCAATAAATTACCGATGTATTGTGATTCAAAGAGCGCTATCGCCATCTCTTGCAATCCAGTTCAGCACTTGCATACTAAGCACATTGACATCCGATATCATTTTATTAAAGAACAAGTTGAGAAGGTAACGGTGAAATTATACTTTGTTGGGACTGAATACCAACTTGCTGGTCTATTTACCAAAGCTCTTTCAAAGGAACGCTTTGAGTACTTAGTTCATCGAATTGGTATGCGATGTATGACTCCAACACAGTTGGAACATCTGGCAAAGTCATCTTCTTGAAAATATCATACATCTAAACATGTAAATAAATTTTTCAAAAATAAAATAAAAATCAGAATAATATAAAAACAGAAAAACATTTTCAATTTGAAAAATTCAAAATCAAATACAAAAATAAAAAATGTAAAAATACAAAAACATAATTTAAACACAAACACATGTCTTCTCATTTAAATTAGATTCATGATTTGATTTTTCTCAAAAAACTCTTTGAATGTTCAAAACGGGATCATGATCTGAGGGGGAGTTATTCTAAGAAAAATGTGTTGTTACTGCTAAAACACGTGTTTTGTAAATATTTCATTCACGTAGATTGTTTTACATCATCTTTAAAAAGTCACAAGTCTTTAACTGCATTAAAAAACGATGATCTCTCAAATAAATGCGTTAAATAAACCAATGATTTATTCTTGAAACGGTTATTTATTCGAGGGGGAGTTATAAATTTTTGTGTTTAACCGGACTTTGAAAGCCAAAAACCCATTTTTGAAGACTATCCATAAAAGGGATCATACTCCGAGGGGAAGTTTGTGAAATTTTTGTCATTCTTAAAAATCAAGGGACTAAATGTGCAAAGTTTAAAACCTTCAAATTTTGATAAGAAAAGTCAAGGACCAAAAGTGACAATATTAGAAACCCAAATCTGGTCAAACCCCGGGTCAAACCCTCATTTTCAGAAGATATAAATAGAGAATTATTTTTCATTTTCTTTATATATTTTCATCTCAAATTCGATTTGAAGGGTTTATCATTTTTTACGGAGTTTAATCTCGGTTTTTAAAACAATCACAAACAAACTCTTCATTCAAATGTAAGGATAACATCGATTTCATACTTATTGTTGTGATTCGTTTGGGTAATTTCAATAAAACCAGGGTTTATCGAAAATGGGGGTTCTTGAAATTAATGATTGATATGAGTTCATAGGTGTTTGTAATGTTGTATATGTGTGTTTAATTGTTATAAATTCGATCTAATAAGTCATTTACTTTTTGATAGGGTCAAAAGTGATTAGGATTGATCATAGATGTTAATGATAGATATTTGATGTCTGTTGTGCATCTTAATTTGCTTGAAAGATCATTTTTGATATCTTGGACCAATTTTGATAAGATGAACTCATTTTTGATGTTTAAACCAATTTTGATATGAAGAAAATTCGATAAACACATACTTAGGATAAACATTGGAAGTGGAAAAATGTTTTGTCCAATTTTGATGGTCAAAATAACAATTTTGATATGGTCAAACTATCAATTTCGATAATCAAATTCAAATGTTCAAATTGTCAATTTCGATAGTCAAAGTCAAATTTCGATATCATATGTCGAAAATGAGGATTTGATAATTTTTGGGCTAAGTCTTGTGCTTTATGGACTCATTGTGTGTTATTGTGTTACACTATATAACTGCTTAATATTCTGAATGTGTTGTTGAAAAGCTCGAATGTCTGGATCAGTATCTCATACGACTTAATTCTCTCAATCACTCAAAAAATCTTTCAAAAAGATTTCAAAAGAAGAACAAAATAAAACCGCAAATGATTTAATGAACAATACAGCTTGAGTCAAACTCTTCTATACTCAATTATTTAAGTGGTCTAAGTTACATCCGGTTTTGACCGTTTTCTGAGTCAGTTGATTGGGGTAGATACTTATTGACCTTAACAAGGTATAAGTTTCATCCGGTCTCGACTGTTATCTAAAGTTCAGAATGTGGTAGTTTCCGAGTGACCATTCAATAGTTGTATACGAGAATTTTGATTTATTTCCATACTATTCATTCAAACAAGTCTTTGGCAACTTCAAACATGTTGGTGAAATCTCATTTTCTGTATTGTGTCAAGATGGTACTCTTTCACAAATAAAGTTTTAAGAATATGAATGATAACTCTTAAATTTCTCAAAACAAAGTCTTATTCAAAATCAGAGTTTATCCTCATAATTCTTGAAAGAGTTTCATTACACAATTTTTTTCTGGTGAGGAATTTCTAAACAGAAAGAGAGAGAAAAACCATACGCAAAAAAGAAAATCAAAAGTGTGTTCGAAAAAGAATTGCCAGAACACATAAAAAGTGAAATCAAAATAATAATGCGAATAAAGCGTATGGCATGTGCTCGTAAAAGCAAGAATAAGCACATGAGAAACAAACTGATCAAAAATATATTCAAAAAGAATTGCCATAACATATAAAACAGAGAGAGTGGAAAGAGACAAAAATGTTACATATGAATTGTTTTTTATCTAACACATTATTGTCACTCAATCAGAATTCATCATCGCACAACAACAACAAAGAGATGTCCCATAAGATCAATTGTGTCCACCCAACAAGCATTTTGATCTCATGGATGCAAACAAGAAGTTTGATCTTGTCAATCTACAGTGTCCTAATGAAAGCAAGATTCTTGCAGACATCCTCAACAACCATCCACTCAGATTATGTGTAGCAGCTTCTACGTTAGTGCCTTGGATTTACATATCTTAATTCTGGCATACTTTGAAGATGGATGGATCAAAGCACAAGTTCAAGTTCTTTCTTGATACTAAGGAGCTCACGATGACTGTAGCTGACTTCAGACGCATATTCCAATTGCCTCAAGCTACAGACAATAACCATGTTTGAGTTAAGGTTAGACAGCTCCTACATTTAGCAGATGGATTTCCATTCTTATCTTCTGCAATATTCCCTGAGGTTTTTTTTCTCTAACATTAAGATCACCATCAAACTTTGTGTCAAAAGGACTCTCACAACCATGGTAGACACTTTTCAAAATCTTTGCATGTTGCTTAACCACTTGAGTCACATGTCATGATCAACCACCGGTTCAGATAATGCAAATGCTCTATTGTTTCATCAAAAATGTGCATGTAGATTATGTTGAACTATTCTAGGAATGTTTATACTACTCTCTCACACGTCCAACAACATTAATTCCTTACCCAAGCTTTACGAAGATTATCATTGATCATTACATGGCTGAGCATCTGGCATCTCAAGAAGAGTTCATGACAACTATCATGGAGTTAAAAATGATGATCTTGTCAAAAACATCTTCAACTCTAGGAAGAATAAGGAAGGAACAGGAATGAAGATTCCTGGATGGATGTTGACGGAGGAAATGAAGCTTACTGCACATTATCAGATGCATGTTGCAGTATTTCAAGTAGATGTTCCTATGACTCAGTCACAACCAATTGAGTCTACCCAGGGAACGCATAGGACAACTAGCGCCCCTAGGACACCTAACCCTGAAGTTACTGAAGGAGAATCCAGTGCTCAACGCAAACCAACTATGATTAGGTTCCGCGTACCAAGACGACCAGATCATGAAACACCAATTCCAATAGTTGTTGAAGTTGATATTACAAATCTTGAAGAAGCAACACAAATAAGCATTGCTCAAAGAAGTCTTGAAGACTTAGAAGCTCAGCAAAATGTTGAAAAAGTTAAAGAGCACAGGGTGGATGAAGAGTTAGAACAATTGCTAGAAGGAACTGAGAATGTTGATGTGGATGCATTTATGGATGATGTTCTTAACAGTCAAGAAGATCCCGACACTAGGATAGAGACCAAGATTGATAAAGAAAGTCCAAAGGCAGAGAAAGATGCTGACATGATGATTATAAATAATGAAGAGGAGGAAGAGTCAGTTGGAGATGAGTTTGAGCTAAGAATGAGAGAAAAGGGAAAGGGAATAGAGGAGACTAGGGATACACCCCTAACCACACCTATTAGATCCCCTAGGACTCATATTGCTCCTTTATCTTTGGATAAGGAGACACTCCAGAAATTGACGATCACTACAGAAGATGCTCCTTCATCTGTGGATAGGGAGAAACTCTAGGAATTGACGGTTACTGATTCTACACCTTCATCATCTTCACCAAAACCCAAAACTTGAAGGTTTAGACGGTATAAGAGTTTCATTCAGCAAATGGGCAGACGTTATGGCTACATGTTTGGCACTTAAAGAAACATTTTATGCCAAAGAAAAGTTTTCATGAGGTTGCTAGAATACTACAATCAACAATGGAAGAAGCTCTTCCTTTAATGGTTGGTGATCGAGTCAAAGAAATTGCAACGAAAACTGTCCCGTTATATGTCGCTGAAGGATTATTACTGGACAAACAAAAGACTCAAGCTGATGTAGTTGCTATGATTACTGAGGATGTGCAGAAGGAACACGAGAATCTTCGTGCTGAGATTACCTTGCAAGTTAATAATGTTATTGCTAACAGTATTCCTCCGCATGTTGATTCATTTTTGAGGAATTACATGTCAAGCGACATTCTTTATGTCCACCCAACTCAAGCTCATGCATCTTCTACTTAAGATCTTCAGTATCAACTGTATCTAATGATGAAGGATAATGAGAAGCTATGTAATGATGATTTTTCAATATGGTGGTCTCTAAAGATAAAGTTTGATAAGCATGCTCCTTCTACTACTCCTTTTCGAACTGCTGCTATTCGCCCTAGAGATCATGACGACCATCATGATGATGCTCATCCTAAGGGGGAGAATAGTGCGAAGAGGCAGAAAATGTTTGAACATAGAACTTATACAATAGGTAAATCTTTATCTGAACAAGCTATGGATACTGAAACAAATCTGCCAGGCTTAGGTACACAAGAACAATTAGATGAATTTGATGCTTGGATGGATGGTTTTGGCATAGATGATAATGAAGAAGTGTTACAAGAACTATGGGAAGAAATATCAAGAGAAATTGATGAAGCTCAACTAAAAAAAGATGTTAATGATATGCTAAGAAAATGTTGCAATTCATGAGAAGAGCATCAGTATCATGTAGATCAGATGCAGAGCTATCTAAAGAGTGACATTGTTTGGGAAAGCGGGAAGGAAAGGTTGTCTTTTCTGACTCCACAGAAACCAGCTCTAGTCTATCACAACTGCCAAAGAGATCCAAAAGCTCCACCAATAACTTTGCTGAACCAAGACCTGTTCTATTTGAAGTATGGTAAATTAGGTGCAAAGAAGTATACTCTGTCATTGCATAAGTTTCCTGTAGTTCCATTCCCTAATGATGATATCGAAGAACAAACTTCAAAATGGGTGAGTAAACATCTCAGAAAGTTTAATGTGTATGCTCGATATGGTGTTGAACATTAGAAGAATCTATGGGCAAAGCAAGATCACATCAGAAGGCAGAAAGAGCTAAGAGATAAACCTGAAGAATTTTGCTCAGAATCAAAGATCATTAAAGTAATCAAAACTTCATATAAATTAGGTCATGAGCATAAGTTTATAATAGAGATCGTGGTGAGAAGAGCTAATGGAAAGATTGATCCAATCAAAGAATCAGATTACAAATATCTCAACAAGAATGACATTGAGGATTTGTATCTATTATGTGTAAATGGCAAAGTGAATGATTACAGAGAAACTGGTTTGTTGGGATCATTGACTGTCTTTATCAGAAGCATCATCATCTGGGAAAGAGTACATGATTTTGAGCTAGGCATGGAGAGTTACCAGTAGATAGTCAACCTCACTGCTCCAATAATTACATTTCTTGGTATTGAAAGAGAGAAACTATTTACCGTCACCTTTGAACTTGTAGTTGGCATGATTTATGAAAACAACAAACAGGAGAAGAGAGTGATGATTCATAAGTTTTGTGATGCGACTTTAAAGAGAGTTTTGGAAAGGATGGAGAAGTATAACAAGGATGTAAAGTATGGTTATGTTGTCCCAAGTCTCAGTGATGCAGATGTTGAATACTTGAAATTATATGAAGAAGAAATTGAAGACCGTTTGTAGCATCAGGATCAGATGAGACGTTAGGAAATGCACGTGAATGGAAGACCACTCGGATCAAGAAGGGGTCGCCCAGAATAATCGACCCTTAGGGGTAGATTGTTAGGATTGAAAAAGTATTGATTATGATACTTTAGTGGTTTATTTAAGTTAGAATTATTTAGACTTTATTTTCTATGTAATACTTAGTCATGTAATAAGGATATGTAAGCTTAAGTTAAAAATAGCTTACATACCAAAGATTAGAGACTAGTTAGCAAATATTAAGAAATAAAGAAGGGTGCTTAGAACTCTATAAATACCTCCTTCCACTAGAGAAGGGTTCTTGTAATCACTTCTCCTCCCCATTTCTCTTTTCCTCTTTTATAAAATTGAAAATTAGTGAAACTTATCTTCCTCTCTTATTCTCTCAAGCTTAAACTGAATTCTATAGTGTGATTCACTATCTATACGAACTAACAACATGAATAGTCGAGGCCTTGAAAAAAGATAGTAGACTTAAATATGAATGCGTGGATATAAAATTCGCAAAAATTAGACTTAAAACGAATGAGATATGGCCAAATGAAGTTTAGTAATTATTTCGGCAAAACTGATTTTTATAAACAATATGTCCAGATTCTAAAATGGTGTTTTCAACCTGTTTCGGGTCCGAGTCGGGTGAAACTCATAAGAAAAAACTTGTAGATCATGATTTTTCCTTGAAACCTCGCTTTCGGTCATCCCATGAATCTTTATTATGAAGAAGATACGCCTTTTTAAAGTCGGATTATTTTTTGAAAATATAATAAAGTTCCTGCATGGATTTTTACTAAATGAGAGAGCTGTTTGAATCATAAATTGTGGTTTTTGGGCGTTTTTGAGTCCGTTTGAGCTATAAAATCCTTAAAAAATATTATAGTATGAGTTATATATATTTTATACGTGTCAAAAACTTTTAAAAATAATAATAAGCAAGCGAGAGACTATATTTAAGTTGGCTATTAGAAAATACTTATAAGTATATATACTTAAATAATAAGTGGCGAACTTGACGTAAATGTTATTTTGACTTATAAAACTAAAACGCAAAATATTAGGTGGTAAGATGACCCATTAATTATTAGGTTGCTTTCGGGACTTGTCGTGACGTCCTACTTACTTGATTTATTCACAAATCAACACTTTCACTAAAGTTGAGTTTATAGCCCCGCTTTAACTTGTTTATAACTATTTTACAAATCTTGGAGTGAGATACATTGCTTGTTTTTATATTTGATGCATGTACCTTTTTAAATGATTATGGATTAGCCTAAGTAGCGATAATCCACTATGCTCAAACTATCATGAACTGTTAATTACTTTGTGTAAGCGCGAGTATTATAAATAGATCTATTGGGGTTGACACCCCTGTCCAGGTTTGGTGCTAGTATGGCCAACGGACGTATACCATGTCGGACTTAGGGTGTTATGGATTAAACACCTACTCAGGTACTTTATTTTCATTGGATTGCATACATACTTTGTTGTAGCTTTGGTGTCATGAGATTAGTGCAATCGTAATTACTTTTTGTGATATTGTATGTGTTACAATAGTCATACACTTTGAAATCTTGCGGTTCAACCTTACTTACTAAACCTATGAACTCACCAACTCTATGTTGACACTTTTAAGCATGTATTTCTCAGGTGCTTATCTTACTATGGCGCATTTCAAGTACATGGAGTCTTCATTCATTCAAGACAATATTTTCATGGATTTCATTTGCACTACTTTATCTTCGTTGTATTTTAAACAATGCTTTTTCATTTGATGCAAACATGGGACAACTTGTTTTAACTTAATTCTTTTAATGAAACAACGAAGTTATCTTTTCAACGGCTCATTTAGAGGTCGTTCTCTTATATATTGTGTTTATGTTTTATGAAGTAACGCCCCTGGTTACCTTTCTGCTGCAACATATTTTGGGGGTGTTATATCATCACCCATGAACACTACTATCTGGTTGTTTTAAATCTGTAAAAAGACACTTATGTGATAATTGACAACTCAAAATTAGCGCAGAAGTATGATACAAAATACAAGCAAGACTGCAATCTCCTGGTGAGTAATTAAAAGTTAGTTGTGTGTATAATATCATATATGATAATCTGCTTGAAAGTTAATTTCTTTAACATTATAATATATCATATATGATAATGTGCTTGAAAATTAAATCAAATCTTTTTATTTTTGTAGATAAAGCTGGTTTCAAGGTATCTTGAACACCACAATCATCCAAAGGCCAAATAAGTAAAAAAAACAACAATCATAAGACCAAAGTAGGCTACAAAGAGATAATGCAATTGACTATGCCATTTTTTAATGATGCATATGGAAAACTACAACGAAGAAACTGCAAAAAACTAGAACCTTGTATTCCCAACTGAAGAACAATGACAATTGCATGACATGATCAAGATAAGAGTAAAGTTTGCAACAAAAATTTTGATGCATGAGATTAACCTTCACCGAGAGAAGATCTGTGAAGAAGCTTATGAATTTGCAAAAGCCGCACACGCTCAAAATGTAATCTCTGTTTTTTTTCTTGTAATCTCCATATGGAGTTTTGACATCTATGGACGATTTTGTAAACCAACAGAAACTGGTACAATGTCTTGCTAACATGGTACAACTTTATTGGTACTATGTCGTCACCTGCGGATGTGATTTTAAATATTATGTCTATTTTTTTAAGTTTTATTTCACACATTCATAATCACTTGTAAAAAACATTAGAACTGAAAACATGTTATCATTGTTTAAAAATCAAGTATGATGGTTGATAAATTAGTGATGATCATGTTAAATCACATGCGATTTCTAAAAAGAAATCACATATGATAGTTTGTTACAAACTTGTAAAATACAAATATCACATCTGATATATAGTAGATTCACATTCATATAAGATCAAAGATCAACCAAAATCAAGTAAAATAAATGTCTAACACTTGTCATATAAAAATCAAACATTAAAAAAATACTTTAAATATCACATGTGATAATTGTAATGAAAAGAAAAATAATGTAAAATCATATGTGATTTCCTAGCATATCACATGTGATAACACTTGTTAGAAAACAAGGAAAAAAATAAAAAAATTTGATGAATTTATCATTGAATCAAAGTCTTCTTATTCTTGAAACAAGTTTTCTTCTTCTTGAACCAAGTCTTTTTCGTCTTGAACCAAATCTTCTTTTTCTTGAACAACAACTTTTTCTTGAACCAGAACTACTTGTTGAACCAAGACTTGTTCTTGATCTTCAAACCTCTTAGGGACCTCCTGTTGTTGTGCTTAAAACTTTCACATAATGAACATGCATTCCTGTTCTTCAAAACTTTTTTCAATCGCTTTCTTCGTTCCTCCTTTAATACTTAGAGAAACCTTTCCTATTGCACACTAAACACTTTTGTTTCACAACTCCACTCCTCAATCTTTTCTGACATGATTTCCTAACTACAAACCCTACTTCTGCAACATACTTCATATATGCGACAATGCAATCATCAACTGAATCGTAAAGAGTGCCTTTAACTAGTAAAACGTCCGTAGAAACTTTTGGAATATAATAAACAGTTCCACCAGGAGTGTCAAAATTAAAGTGAGTAATAAATGATTCAGGAGTATGCAACACGTCCAACTCTGAAAATAAAAAAATAAATAACTTGTTTCATGACAAAATGCATATATCACATATGATATAACTAACAAAACAAACTCAATGATATCACATGTGAGCTAAAAAAATGCAATATCACATCTAACAAAAAAACTCCATTAGAAACACATTAACCAAAGCTAAAATCATATGTAATATATTTCATATTAACTTGAAACTGCTTATTCTTAATTGATAAGTTAAAAACCAGCTTAATTCGGCTTATATTAACAACTTAATTCAATCAAATGCCAAATAATAACTTATTCAGAATATAAAACCGCTTAATAATATAACTTATTAACACTGACTAAGGAACTATTGAAGAAAAATAGCCTATTATAATAAACTTACTCTTAGCATATTGTGTTTCATCACTATCATGTTCATAAGCAACAATCTCTTCAGTAAGAGCGGTATCAGACGGACCAAAACTTTCATCAATGACATCAAACGAAATTTCGAAACACTACTTTGCTCATTTAGTTGAATAGAATCTATAAAACCTGATAATTCATCAAAATAAGCTAATAAACTAGCTTATAATTCAGCAAACTAAATTCAGATGATGATAATTCATAAATTTATTCACATAAATCACCTAATAAGTTAGCTTATCACTAAAAACAATTAATTCAGATAATTCATTCAAATAAGCTAAATTGTAAGCTTATAAATTTAAATGATGGTAAATTAATAAGGTTATTCACATCAAATAAGCTAAAATAAAAACATATCTGATGAATTTAACCTGATGTTAATCAACTGAAGAAGGAGATGATCGATTCAAAATAAGATAATCGATTGAAGATCGATCGATTAGTTGTTTGTATTGATCGATCGATTAGTTGTTTGCCGGTGTAGAGAGAGAGAGAAAAAAAAGAAACGTAGGAAAACACACACTATGTGTGTATTAATTTAGGTGTTTATAAAAAAATAAGTATATATATATTGTACAAAAATACCCCTCTAGTGTAAATAGGTAATTTAATCTCATCCATTGGATGAGATGAAGATGGAGGGTGGGGATGAGTCCCTCGGTATCCAAATGAACTTAAATCTTAAGTTTAATCTAAGTTGATAAGAATCACAAGCTTTACAACTATCCAATAAACCAAAATTCAAACTCGACAAACAAGCTCTCCAACAATTAATTCGGAACTCGAACTTGACTTAGGATCCTGCTCAAGTAGCTCGACTGGCATAAATTCAAGTATTTATTAAATCAAACTCGAGTAACTCACTAGTTGTCTCGAGTTGATTACACCCTACTGTTTTTGACGTATAAAAGAGTTAGTTTCTTTGTCAGTTAAGAGTCGACTATGAGCATGACATACTGTTTACGAAAAAAGTAAAATTGTTACTTTTTCAACTGACACGGTGATGCTTTTAATTGTTTGAATTTCCTTCCTTGTTTTTCTACACTTCTATACTATTATATAAAGCATTTACAGTCAGTGCCACTGATGTGTGCTAATACACACATCCTTTTTACCTCGTAAAACACTATTAATCAGACTAAAAATGCTAAAATATGCTTAATTATGTTGCAAATATGTTTGTTTGGTATTTTTATGTCTTGTAGGTAAAAATGATTGAAAACGGAGCAAAACAGGTAATTACGGGTTTGTCGCGATCAAGAGTGCCTATT
Source organism: Tanacetum coccineum (assembly GCA_026074375.1). Taxonomy (NCBI): domain Eukaryota; kingdom Viridiplantae; phylum Streptophyta; class Magnoliopsida; order Asterales; family Asteraceae; genus Tanacetum; species Tanacetum coccineum. The sequence goes on from BQNB010095391.1 coordinate 16,570, forward strand.
ATTCAAAATCAAGATAAAGTCGTGAAGAGTCCCTGATCATACCATTGGAAAGATCACGGAAACACAAGTCCAATGGTGCCCTCAGATCTTATTGGGCCAGCCCATAACTCATTTTATGGGCCAGGCCAGCCCATTTGTATATAAGCCCAAATTCCAAAATTAAGAATCTGTTATAAAGGAAAAGGGTGACGTCAGGTGACGTCACCGTCACATGCATCAAATTAAATTCATTCTATGTTACGTGATAGTGCACTGAGTTTTTGGAGGGCGAATGAAAATCGAACACGTGGCAAGGAGATTTCATTTTCATTTTAAGTTATAGGCCAAATAATCGAACGAATGAAAATTATTGCGTAGAATAGAAGTTGTGTGCATGTACACGTGTCTCTCTATCACCGGCTGGATCATCTGTCATTCATTCGACAATACGAGGCACGCACACAATGGTTTTTGATTGGTTAATAATTCCCCAATCATTGGGGCAAATTTACTCTTTCACACCTCTTGGACCCTATATAATCCACACGCCACCCTTCATTTTAATCACCTAGGCTTTTAGTTTTATTAGTTTTAGTTTTAAGTTGTTAGCTTAATTTAGTTTTGTAATAGCTTATTTCAATTTTCTGAGCTTATTGTACTAGCTTATTTCTCAAGCTTATTATGATAATGTGATGAAAATGGTTTGAAGCTTATTGAAGATCTTGGTTTGATTATTTCTTACTTATTTGTTCATTAATACTTGTTATCGTGTAGCTTATTCTATAAGCTATTTCTTCGTGCTTATTTTCGTAGCTTATTATTGTCAAAAGTTCTTAAAGACTTAGATAATGACTCCTATAAGCTTCCCAAGCTAATTCGACTCATTCTCAATCATTTTTAAGTAACTTTTCGAATTAATAAGCTAGAATAAGCTCGAATATAGCTTATTGTTGTGCTTACATCGTTCTTGTTTAATTAGAAGCTCCTATTTTCTGATAATATAAGCTTCTAAATAGCTTATTTGTTTTAAAACTAACTTATATTGCTAGATCGAATTCTTGTGAGCTATTTTGCTTATTCACCTTGTCGTTTGATTCGTTTTTGTACTCATAGCTTATTTTAAGTCCTTGTTGCTTTTCTTTGTTGCTTTGTGATGTGGTCGAGTGCTTATTCCATTTACGAATAGGCTTA
>BQNB010095392.1:0-20150 GCA_026074375.1 Tanacetum coccineum
AATTCCAAATCCCAGTAACAAAAGCATTAAAACTATCTAGCTGTAACCAATGATGAAAAAATCTGAACGGGATTGGGCCATAGTCATGGGCCATCTCACGTAAAAGAATCGGTCTATGGTCCGATAAGTATCTGTCCAGCGTAATAGCATTAATGTGGGGAAAAATATTAATGTGTGGGTATTTAGTGTGGTATATTTTATATAAAGTGGGTATTTTAATGAAATGTGAGTTTTAGTGGTAAGGTGAGTTCTTATTAGGCTGGACGGAGTGGTGCAAAACTCACTTAGGTGAGTTCAAAGTCACACGTGACTTGCCATCCCGGTCCCAAAAGTCACTTTTTATTTATGCAGTAGCTTGGTGACTTTGGTTGTCTTTTCGGGTGCATATGGTGAGTAACTCACCTAGTGTGAGTTCCATTTTTGTGGGCCAGCTTATTTTTATTAAGTGTATTATAATTGGTTGTGAGTGTGTGTGGGTATTTAGTGTGGTATATTTTATATAAAATGGGTATTTTAATGAAAGGTGAGTTTTAGTGGTAAGGTGAGTTCTTATTACAGTTGAAATGTGAGTTGTAAGGTGAGTTTTATTTGGAGAGAGAAAGCTGATGTGGCGCTGATGTGTCAGATGGGTTTACCACCACTACTCTATCCAGCCTTACGGTTGAAAGGTGAGTTGTAAGGTGAGTTTTATTTGGAGAGAGAAAGCTGATGTGGCGCTGACGTGTCAGGTGGGTTTTTCACCACCATACCATCCAGCCTAATATATGTGGCTAACAATGAGACCTAACAATAAATTTTTTTATTTATATTTTGGAAGTGTGATATAATTTTGTTCTTTTATCATTTTCCGTTAATCAATTTTTTAAATGCACTTTAATTTTCGTTTCCAGTCAAAAAGTTAATTCACATGAGATCAGAAATTTTAGATGCTCACTGAAATTTTTAGATAACAAGACAAATATCTAAATAAAATAAAGAATGGCTAGGTTCAATCATACGATCAACAAATGTTGCTAAAGTTTACATCTCATCTCGTCTCTGACAGAGATCAGCTGATCAAATATTGTCGTTGTTCACAAATGATAGGCGTTTTCAATCCTATTTTCGGATCTTGGCTATTCTGTTGTTAAATAACGATGGCTTTAACTACTTTTACACTTAACAGTAAAAAAAATACAAACTTATAATGAGAACCTCTAATGGAGTCATTGTTGAACTTTTACTTTAATGAGCTTTGTAGCCACACCTTTGATTTTCGATCGGTCAAATTTCTTCACATGATTACGCTAAGAAAATTCAGTATTTCGCAACTATGAAGAAATAATCCGGATTTCTGTAATACCCCCAAAATGGGTCGCAGCGAAAATGATGTTCCGGGAGCGTTACTTCATAATACCATTGCACCAGTCATGAGAGAACGACCTCTAAGTGTCGTTTGAAAAGTAATATTGTATTATTTGGACTCCAATGCACATCAAGTAAGCACCTAGCACTTATGTACCTGAGAAAACATGTTTTAAAACGTCAACAATAATGTTGGTAATGTTGGTGAATTTATAGGTTTATAAATTAAATGAGGCGGATAGCAAGATTTCCCTGCAATAGATTAACAAATACAAAATTACAAAAATGTATTACGAAATGCACTAAGCTCATGACACTGAAGCTCAACAATGTATGTATCAACTACATATAAATGATATGCCCAATGTAGATGTTCAACCCGTAACATCTATGATTCCGACATGGTATGCGTTCGTCGTTCCGTTCAACCGGAATACTAGCAAGCGCTACTTGCCCGACCGGGGATGTTAATTCCCAAATAGATCTATTCATAACATTCGCGCTCACATAATGCAATTCAACAACTACATATATGCAATTGACAGTTCATGATGAAGGGCCCAGTGGGTTATAGCTACTTAGGCAAACTCGTAATATTTGAATTTAAATGTACTTGCATCCATTTTGTAAAACAAACATGATCTCATCCCCGAGATTTGATAAATGATTGAAAAGTAAAAGATGAGGACTATAAACTCACCTCAAGTGATGGTGTGAATGAATGAGTGATCAATCAATATAAGTCGGCACAATTTGCCGGAATGTAACCTAATTAAATATAGGTCGTGTAAGAATGTATACTTGAATAATAATACAACAATGCATTTATTTAGTTAGATCACCACCTAATAATTTTTGTTTAGTTTATAAACTAAGTGTGTAGGTTACGTTTGTAATTAAATGTCTATGTAATTGCATATAAATACACTTGTAAAAATAGTTTTCTATATTGTCCTTGTTATTTAATGTCGATGTTTATATATATGTGTGTTTGATCATGTAGAAAATAGTCTATTAGTCCAACAATTAAATTTAATCGCTTACGCTCGTTTTGCTATTTTTATTATTTACAAAGTGTCAAAATATATAGTTTAATTGAATTCGTAAATAATACATATAAAGTTTTAAAACGCGTATTAATATTATACAGATTGTACACTATTATTTCTTAAGGTTTTTATAGTCCAAACGGACCCGAAAACACTCGAAAACACTAATTCACTATTCAAACAGCAACTATTATTTATAAAATAGGTGCAGGAATTTTTATTAATTTTTCAGAAAAATGGTCCGACTTTAAGAGGGCGTATCTCCTTCGTTATAATGAGTTACGGGTCGTTCCAACTCGAGGATTTAACGGAAAATCATAATCTACAAGTTCTCTTTTATAAATATTTCCCGACTCGGACCCGAAAAGGGTCAAAAATGCGTTTCCGTAAACTGGACAGAAAGTCCGAAAACTTGCAAAGCTGTCAAAAATACTAGTTTTTCGTCAAACTTAAATCGGCTATAACTTCTTCGTTATAAGTTCGTTTTTCGAGTTCCTTATATGCACGGAATCGTATTGAGACGTACTAACATAATATCAAGTTTATATCTTGCCTAGAAAATCACGCTAAAACTGTTTATACAAACTGTTCGAAACTAAAAAAATATATTTATTTGATTTATGAATTGTTAACATGTTGTAATTACTACAAGTTTTCTAATTTATGTATTAACACCTCTTGTGTATAAATTAAGTCCTCTAAATATTGTCCATCTATTTTATTTCCAATGTGTTCATCAAAATATTTCAAGAACAATAATTAATTTATAAAACTATATAAATTAATTTATAACCAATAATTAAGCAACTAGTTTAATAATTTAAGTAACACATGTAATATATCAAAATAATTATTTTTAAGTGTTCCATATTTTATATAACTTATTTTACATCACTTGTAAATGTGTATGTGTTTAAGTATTGTTATTGACTTTCTTGTAAACTTTTTATAAAAATCAACTAATTTGTGACATAACTATATAAATATAGATGTACATAACAAAGAATATATAAAATAAAAGTATCATAAAAAGATGTAAACCTTGGTGAGGTTGATGATGAGATTAGCAAGATGTTTACCAAAATTAACCAAAAACCCTTGCTAAAATTAACCCTTAATATGCTTGCAAAATATTTTAACCAAAATTTGTTTTCTCCTTCTTGTGTTGCTTACTGCCGAATACCCAAAGAAAAGAAAGAAATGATATTTGTTTGCTAGTTTGTAAAGTGTAGAGAATATGGTATGTGTTAACTCATTCGACTTATTTAAATTGTATTCATGGCAAAGTTTAAATCTCATTTTCTATCTAATAGTAACTATTACACTAAAAATGGCATGTTGGGTCTTGGGACCATTTTCTTGCCGTGTAAAATGAATCAAAGGTGGGTAGGTACCACATTGTGAGTGAGTTAGAAAATCACATGATAACATTAGACATTGATAAACCTTATTATGGAAATGTGGAAGAACAAAATGTTTCATTAGCTTCTCTTGGAAAACAATGGGACGGCAAAAGACAAAACAAGGGAGAAAATATTTTTAATTTTTTTTATTTAGGATTATTTTGTATGTGTATGCATATACATACTAAGGTGGCAAAGAAAACTACATGCATGCATGAGCTAAACCGGTAAACTGGAGAGTTACGTAAAACTCACAAAATAAAATATGAAAGGTTATAAATTATATTCGTAATAATTATATAACACTTATTTGACGTAAACTTTTATTTATTTAGTGTCGGTTTACGTTGATTGTTGATTTTTAGTTTACGCGATTTAACTAAACGGTTGAAATTAAAAGTAAACGCGTAAAAGTTAAAAATAAATAGTTAAATATTTATTGACGTAGAATGACCATAAAATGTAGATTGTTACAGTCTCCCCGTGTTAAAAGAATTGCGTCCCGCAATTCAGTTCGAGTTGCCTTCCGGAATAGTGTTGATGAAGAGATGTATATACTTGTCTTAATCCTCCTAATACGTGCTAAGTCAATTTGTTATCTTAAGGTGGAATCACATTGGTACGGGTCTCAATTTCCTTGATGACGGTTGAACTTGTCAGCAGGTTGTCCTTCGAGAATAAAAATAGAAAATTTGATTCCTGATAAAAGTTTTACAGTGACTACTCTTAGCATGGCACGGGTACTCTTCTTGAATTTTATACATAGTTGATCAAGCAATGTATATTTGAGGGCTAACGATCCTATGCTCATTTTTCTCAAAAATAGTTGGTCAGGATTTCATAATAGTTTGTGATAGTAGCTTGCCATATATCAATAGCGATTTAAAGTAAATAGACAGAATTTTCACAACATATTGATTTGATAGATAATTTAGAAATGTTCGTACAGTACAATGGAAATTTTTAAAGTGAAAATACAAACGAGAACTTGTTTGAGAGAATATAGACAAAGCATTGATATTTGCTTCCATGTTTGTTAATTCTTGGTCGGTTTCTCCACTTCCTAAGGCATAACACCATTCCTTGAGTTCAGTACCTTGTCTTTAACACATGGGCCAATCACTCTTGTAGTGCCTTTGATTCCCACATTCATAGCAAGTGATAGTTTCCTTGAATTGTTAACATTGATAGGATGCAATAATCCCTTTTCAAATGACCGACTTTTCTTGGCATGTTGGTGCACATAGGTGCCTAACTCTCCAGCCATGGTGATAGTTGCATTTAGGCACATAGGTTTAGATCCTACACAAGTAACGATTTCTTCCCCCAGACCCTACAACATAAGCTTGAACCCCATTTTGTTTTCTTGAGAATTTTGTTGTTGAGCCTGTTTATTGGTTTATCGAGTTTTTCTCTTGTTTTCTCAGTTTGCCTGTTCGCATAAGTCGTTGTTTCTGATCCAGCAAGTCTTGGCCAACTCGATAGCATCATCAAGAGTCTTGGTCTTACTACATTATAGTTCCATGAATGTTATTGGGAAGTCCACTGATGGTACTGTCAACCTTCTCTGTATCATCTAAAGGAGAAAGTTCCTCATCATCATGAAGAGAAAAATCATCGTGTGCAGACATGATTATTTGGTGGACTAAAAGGTTTTGATCTATGTTCAATCTTGTGTAAAGTCCCCTTGGTGGCTCTGATACCACTTGTAGGTCCTTATCAACAGGATCTTAATGAGCCTTAAACGACTTATAGTTCTCTGAATAAATCCAAAGAAACTATGAGAGACAATAACCGAGAATACAAATATTGACGCGGAATATCAATATCTATACCAAGATGAACACAAGAACAAAATACTAAACTTGCTATTACTATTACTATTTGATTGTGAATGCTCAATCAACTCATATATGATTACAATACTATTCTACGTTCCTTTTATAGGCTTAAGGAACCCTAAACGCGTTAAGAGATAATGCTTATCTCTTCCTAGAATAACGCTAAGAGATAACTATTACTATAATTACAACCAGACTTAACTATTTGACAAAGCAGTATTAACTTTAATACTGCCAGACCTAAGTTAGTGCTGGCAGACTTAACTTGCTCTACCAGACTTAACTTCTATACTAACAGTACTAACTATTACTCTATCAGTACTAACTTGAACTAACAGACTTAACTTTAATACTAACAGTATTAAGTCTGTTTACAATATTTTCCTAACACTCGTCGAACCAAATAAAACAAGATTAAAAGTATAATCACAATTATAGATCCAAACCCCCATGGGAATTATATGATCATACCAAGATTAGGGAGCAATCAGAGATTGAAAACCTAATCCTAGTCACAATATAAAAGTGAACAAGGGATTGACCAACAATTGAATCGCACTAATCAATCAGGTGTTATCCGGTGAATGGAGTTTAACAGGATCGGAATCAAAAATTAATCGGAAGGTTAAGAGGAGGTGGCGGCCATTATATTTTAGGGTAGATAGAAGATAACTTGTGTTGTCGTAGCTTACATCTGCGGCACAAGTATACTATAACTCAAAATCGCACCTTTAATGAGTCAACATTTGAGTGCAAAGAGTCCAAACATTTTATTAGTGCAATTGTAATAGCTAGTCATAAATTATGAAGTGTCAAGCTACTTGTCTATTTTTCTGAGCGTTTAACTGAACTAGCAAAAAATAGTTCTTACTATCTTTTTGTTATCCTGTGAGCTTATGGTCTCCGGTTATTGGTTTTGAAAATTTTAATGGATAAAGGGTTTGAAATTTTTAATGGATAAAGGGTTTCGTTTGTTTTCGAGGGATTAAAATAGAGCGGTCTTTGCATATATCTTGATTAGCAAAAGGTTTTGACTATCATTATGTAATGTGAAGGGTTTTAAGCTTTAAACGTGTTTGACACAAAACTTGAAGTAGTCAAAAATGAAAATTCCTGTTTGATACAACAAAATAATAAGTGTCATGACTTCTGATTCAGGGTTCTTACTAAACTTTCAATTATATGTTACCTAATTACTATATTACTCAAAAGAGAAGTAATACGACGCCGTTTTTGGTTCGCCTGGAAACCAGCAGATATGACCAAAGTTCTGCGTCACATAGCGGAACACAGGTTGAATGTCCGGGATGGGATGTTTTCCTGTTTTACGGACAAAAGAAATGGGGGCAAAGCATCGTGAGGAAACAAGGCATATGTGATGAGGTGGAAAAAGCTAGTAAATGACGTATCATGAAAGAAGTACTACCACTGTTGGTTAGGCATAACCAGTAATGGGTGAATAAAACATGAAACAGCTGGAGAATTGTGTTGTAGAAGATTCAAAGACTTGAACTAAAGCATGTCCAAGGATGGTTATCCCGCTACCAGAAAATAGACTGGAAAGTGGAAACCATACGGCGGATACCCTTTCAAATGCTTTATGGACGCATAAAAGGGGATACCATCAAATAAAAAAGGCAAAAGAAGACGAGGTAATAAAGACAGCGTTTATTAACAAGAAAGGAATATTCTCACTCGAAAATTCCATTTGCGGTTGGAAAAATGCCTGACGCGGACATATCAACGTCTGTGGATATTATTAAGCTTCAGAAGCAAATAGGTCGAAACTTGGAAGCCTATGTAGATGACTTAGTTATTAAAAGCTGCACGGAACAAGAAATAATCCAGGACATGGAAAAAACATTTTGAACACTCAGAAAGATAAACATGAAGTTAAACCCGAAAAATGTACCTTTAGGAATGAAATAAGGCGTATTTTTAGGTTACAAAGTGAATTCTGACGGATTAACGGTGTGCCCAGATAAAGTAGAAGCGGTCCTCAGTTTGCCATCTCCAAAGTGTTTGAAGGACGTAAAAAGACTAAACGGAAAATTGGCAAGCCTTAACAGGTTTCTATCCAAATTGGCCGAAAGGTCACTATCTTTTCTTAAAACTATAAAAAGTGCCCTAGAATGTGACTTCCATTGGAACCAGAAAGCAGAAGCGGTCCTTCAATCCAAATGATAAGAATCGATAGCAGGAATTGCTAGGATTGACGCGCACAAGAATAAAGAGAAGTAATCATCTACTTGACGGCGGCAAAAGAGGCCATCAGTGCTGTCTTGATGACGGGAGAGGGACGCGAAGCAAATACCCATCTAATTCGTCAGCCGAGCACTGCGAGGTCCGGAAATCAATTGCACTCCAATGGAAAAGCTAGTACTCGCCTTAGTAAGTGCTAGCAAGCGACCTAAAGAGATACTTCAGGACAAATTACTGTCCTTGTATTCACGATTTGCCAATAAAGATATGTTATCAAACCCATAGAAGTTACAAGAAGACTTGTCAATTGGAGCTTTGACGATAGAAGAACTTGACATTCAGTATCGGCAAGAAAAATCGGTCAAAGGAAAATCCTAGCGGTCTTTATGCCTTGAACGTACGGTGGATATCCCAGAAGTTTCGATCATGGACGGACGAGGAAGAACTCCCTGACCCTACTGGCACTGTTCACTGAATGTTCCTTGTGCAGGGACGGTTAACGGCAGTCAAGGGGGACCGATACTCATCAATCAAGAAGGGATGAGTTCACCTATGCTCTTAAGATTCAGGTTTGACTGCACAAATAACGACAGCAGAATTTGAAGCTTGATCCGTCGGATTAAAAGATACAGAGCAAATGGTGTACAAGACCTCCAGGCAAAATGTTGACTCACGATTGGTGGCCAATCAGTAATAAGGAACGGATGTTGCAAAAGAAAAACGACATGATTCCATATACTTGGAAAGGTAAATAAGTCAAGGGCAGCTAAGTGTTCTCATTTAAAAAAGGTGTCCGGGGAGTGAAAACAAGAAGAGCAGACAGCACTAAGCAATGATAGCATTAACAAGTTTTGCACATTTGATGTAAGCATAGTACTGGTGGAGGAAACTGAAGGATAAAATCCATAAAATACTGCGGAGGTCCTTTGGCAATAGTGGAAGAGGAATGAGACACGTGGATGACCCTTATTTTTAAATACCTCTCGGACGGAACACTTCCAGTGGAAAGGAAAAAATCAAGAGCGGTGAAACGCAAGTCATGGGGGTTCTCCATAATAAACGGGATACTCTACAAAAAAATCCTTCCTTGGATCATGGCTACGCTGTGTAGGACCACTCCAGGCCAACTATGTCCTAAGAGAGATACATGAGGGATCTTGCAGCATGCACGCAGGCACACGATTCGGTCAATGGCAAAGGCTTGCGGATAGGTTACTAAGTGACCAACACATGCACGAGGACTCAAGGGAAGCTAATTATTCTCGAGACATGTAAAGATGCCATTGTTCTTAAGCTTTTTGTCCCAAGAACCCTCAACAAAAGTATTAAAGTACAATCACATTCCTTGGCCATTCTATAAGTGGGTATTGACATCGCCGGGACCTTTCCGCGAAGGCCCGGAAATGGTCATATTCTTGAATAGTAGCCATCGACTACTTCACAAAGTGGATTGAAGCCAAGCCAGTTGCAACCATTACTGGAAGCACTTGATACATAAAAATTTCGTGTGGATAAATTCTGTGTGTAGATTCAGACTCAAGGAGAAATTATCCCAGATAATGGAAAGCAGTTCAAGACAATCCTTCAAGGTTGGTGCGAGAAAATATGTATCCGCCTGCATTTAGCTTCTGTTAAGCCTACCGCCACCTAAACTATGGCCTTGTGGAAAAGGCAAATTGTGTTGGGGAAGGAATAAAAGGCTAGATTGGAGAAAAAAGGAGCAAAAATGGTGGAAGAACTTCCTCATGGTCCTAGGGGGCACCGCACAATGATAAAATCCAACAACGGAGTCACTCCCCTCTTCTCGTTCTTGACATTACGGAACGATAGCTGTCATCCCGGCAAAGATCGGCAACATGCCTACACTAAGGACAACGGAAATAAACTTAAAAGAAAATAAGGAAGCTCTGGAAATCAACCTCGACCTACTGGAGGAAAGAAGAGAACAAGCAGCAGTACGAGAAGCAAAAAATCAAAGCAAAGATGGAAAGGTACTACACTTCTAAAGTCTAAAGTGTAAGTTTTACCAGGAGACTTAGTGTACCGCAACAATGAGGCAATAAGTCGTTGCGACGAATACAGGAAATATTGGTCTTATGTGGAAAGGGTCGTATGATAGGTAACTGAAGCACTGGGGATAACGGGCGGCCTATAAGTTAAGAGACCGGGACGGAAACCAGCTCCCACAAACCTGGAATGTCAGCTACCTTAAGAAGTGTTACGTGCAAAAAATGTAAGCAATTTACCCATGCGGACTCCACATTGGGGGTAATGCATTCCAATCTATCTCAATCATGCGTTGTAATGTTTTCATTTGTGAAATTTAATATAAGAAAAACGGAAAGCCTTAACTACCTTCATACAACTTTTTTTTTTAAAATTTCCTAGTTGCTTTACTATACACAAATTATTATATTTGTGGTTAAGACGCGCACGCAATAGGGCACTTCCCAATTAATGTTGTTCCGTATAACAAAAGGATGAGTAACATGACAATTCACTCAAGTATGTAAGAGGCATTGCAACGCCCAATATATAAAGTGTTCCATTGAAGCTTCAATAAGTCTCAATCATCACAAATGCAAAAACAATGATATTAAAAGATAGCAATAAAGGGAGAATAAACTAACAAATATTCAAGCCCAAAAGATTACATATAATTTCCTAATTTGCAACAAAAATTTAGCTAAAAGTTCCAACTATTGTACAAGTACATTTCTCCGCGCTCAAAAAGGTAACAAGCGACCACGGCATTAGCGGACAAAAACACTTAGAAAAAGTCATCACTTAATGAATGGCCGCATCAAGAAAGGTTTGTAACACCCCCAAAATTAGGTCGCAGCTGTATATGGGTTTGGAGCGTTACTTCATAGATCACAGCAAAAGATATATAAGAACCGACATTAAAAGTGTCATTTAAAACCGATACATTGGATTTATCAAATTGTTTGTTAAAAAGCCCGAAGCTTTTTTGTTCATTGTTAAATTATTCAAAGATTCCAAGTTCATAATAATGTTCCTCTAAAATTGTAATGCAACCAATCTTTATTGCAAATGGACTTCAAATTTAACGACACAAATGTATCCCTTGTCTTGTACCTCATTGATCTCTGAGAAAACATGCTTAAAACGTTCTACAATAATGTTGGTGATTCATAAGTTTGTAATTGTAGAGTGTAGGAACCGTATTGTTTAGAGTGTATGTGTATTGCATGGTATACAATATCAAAACAGTAAGTATTTGAATGGGATACATTATCAATATCAGTAAGTATTGCCATGGTATACAATATCAACAGTAAGTATTGCATGGTATACAATATCAAATACAGTACGTATTGCATGGTATAACATATCCAAAAACAGTAAAGTTTGCATGGTATGCTAATATCTCTAAAATAGTAAGTATTTCAAGTTACATGCGTCCAATTATAACAAAGCATGTTCTCACCCAAAACTTATTAATCATTCGTAAAATTATAAAACGTGGGGCTATGAACTCCCTTGAGTGATACGGATATCGAGTATATCACAAGAAAATGCGTCACGGAATTGATACGAATGCAACCTAATCCATATAGGTCGTATAAGTACTATTCACATTGGGTTACTACTCTCCATATATATTTCTATATAGTAATCACCATCTAATTGTTTTATTGAATCATATTTATAAAGGTTGAAAAAACTTTTATAAATACACCTTTGGTAAAAATGACATACTTTCACGTTATTTAAGTTCAGTTGCTGCGTTACTTATGTCTCAGCTTCGTATTAAGCGACTGTTATCAAAATTTAATGTTTTTCATATTTTTTTAGCCCTTTAATGAATTAGGGTTAAAGGTAAAGTGTACAAAACAATGATCATAAGTAAAAAAATTCATTCCATATTTTAAAAGTATCCTAATTGGTGAATTTTGCTAATTAGAACATATAACACATATAATGATAATGTAAAGACATAAAGGGTTTTATGATGACTCTTAATATGATGTAATTGTTGAACCCAATATCTAAACCCTAGTTTAGATGATAAACCAAAGCTTGCACAACTTGAAAACCCTAATTCCAATTAGAAACCCTAATCTTGCTTTTCTTGCTTCAATACTTGTAACCCTTAAACCAAACCTTATAACCACCTTAGGTCATATTATATATCATGTAGGAATGTGTGTATATGTTGTAAATAAAATTTTGTATGGTTTTGGTGTGTTATTTGATTGAGTGTCGGGTATGTGAGCAAAAAAGGGAAGGATTTTGTCGTTTTACACCTTTAGTAATGAAAGTGATGTTGTATATTACTTTCTGTATAAGTCCTTATATGTATAATGAGCTAGTCAAAGATGCATGTAAGAAGTATTGGGACAATGGGAGTAAAACATGGAAGTCTTCTTGGTCTAGGTATGGTCTTGCCTTGTAAAAGTCTTATGGTTTTATTAAGTTGGTATAGTACAATGCAAGTTGCAAGATTTTGTGATATTTCTTTATGTCTTTCCCTTTGAATCCGGCCACATACACATATATGGGATGTTATTTTGTGAATTTTGGGGTTTTTGGGTACTATTGTGGAGTATTTGTTGAAGCTTAGAAATGTTTTGATGGTTCTGGGTTTGCCTAAGCATTTATGATTGTGAAACCGTAAAACACATTTACGCAACCATTAAAATAAAATGTACAATGTTAATAATGTTACCAAAATAATTACTTAACACTTGCTTGATGTAAACATTTTATTGTTTGATGCCCGTTTACATTGAACGATAATTTTTAGCTTACGCGATTTAACTTAACGTTTACGATTAAAAGCAAACGCGTATAATACTAAAAATACATAGTGAATCTTTTGCTCCAGGCAATCACTCCTGTAGTGCCTTGGATTCCCACATTCATAGCAAGTGAGGGTTCTTTGATTCCTAGCGGCAACAAGATTTCTACAATCCCGGGTCATGTGGCCAATCTTCTTGCAATTCCCGCACTTTACAGTACATGACCCATTGTGGTGCCGCTTGCACCTGTTGCACAATGGAAGAGTTTTAGGATACTCTTTCCTTTCACCAGTCCCAACGACGTAAGCTTGAGCCACATTTTATCTCTTGGGAGATTGTTGTTGAGCTTGGTTGTTGTTGTCAAGTTTCCTCTTATTCTCAGCTTGACGTTCAGCAAGAGTGCTGGTCTTTTTGTCCTTAGTTCAGTTGCCATTTAATAGCATTGTATTGTTCTGCGGCCTTGTTGCCTTAACACTTCCGTGAATATGTCGGGCAGTACCAACGGACATATTTCTCAATTTATCAGGAATCCTCAGAAGAACATCCTGACCCAATCAACACATGCCCGTTCCTAGAAACGTTGATTGTAGCACTAGTACATAATACCTTTTTACTTTCATATTCCACCAACTCGACTCGAGTTTCTTAATCTCATTCCTCGGGCTGTACTTGTTCTGTGCAGTCTTCTTTTTCATTTGTCAGTCCGTCATTGTCTACTGCAAACGTCGTGACCAAACAGTCCTAAGTGTGAGTTCTACCACGTTAGAGCAAACTACAAGAGATTAATGATGGAAAACTTGGATTTAAGTTGTTCCACAGTGCAATTGCTTTTGCGAAAACACAGTTTCATCGTTCAAACCACTGGGTTTATTTGACAACTCCTTCAGTACTTTGAAAAATAGGGGTTGGACTTCATGAAGTCTTGGTGAAGTGCAACTCTCGGCAAAACACCGTTCAGTCCTTCTGACACCCCTGGTTTCCCGAATTATGTTGTCTTCGCCATTCGTGCTTCTGGTATAGCATCAGTGTTGCCAATAGCCGGCACGCAACGCTTGGTTAATCATTGTCCTAAAGCTGGGCCCATTAGTGGACAGATGTTGTGTTGGTTGTTGTGGCTGTGTGGTTCTGGTTCTGGGTGCTTTCTTGGAGGCATGTTTCTTTAAAATCAAAAAAGAGTATAAGATTAGATTAGTTTAGTTATCTTCATCGTGCTCGAAAATAAGAGCGTTTGTGAGATGATCGTATGGTAAATATGAATATGCGCTCCTGGCATAAATTGAAATGATGGTAAGATATCATATCTGATAGCTTAATGTTTAGGTAGCGTTTAGGACCTACGAGCTTATAGTACTACCTCGCCTAAAGAAATGTTCCAATATTTATATAAATAACCCTTATATAAATAATTGTAGAGTATGCGAAAGAAACGCAAAATACTCACATCTTGGAATATCTATGTAAGGCCCTTTATAGTAATGTAGTTCTATAATATAAAACAGTATTTGAATCATGTAAGCATCTAGTGTAAGGACCAATAATGCAAACAACTAGTGTATGTGTGTCCCGTAAAAACCCCTTTGTATGAATGCAATGTTTGAAAACGGTTATAGTCCAGCAAAAACATTTGACCTGGTTCTCTATAACCTTGGCTCTGATTACCAATCTGTAACACCCCCAAAATGGGTCGCAGCGGAATATGGGTTTGGGAGCGTTACTTCATAATCAAACAATAGATATTAAGAGGACGACTTTGTAAAGTCGTCGTTTAAAACCGATCATTGGATTTAGCAAAAATATTTGTTACAAATGCCCGATGCTTTACTTGTTTATTGTTAAATTATTCAAAGAGTACAGTTCATAATAAATGTTACCTACCAATAAATGTAATGCCAACCCAAACATCTTTAATGTATTATGACTTCTTAAATAACGACCACCATGTATCCAATTGTCCTTTGTAACAGCGTTGATTCCTGAGTAAAACATGCTTTAAAACGTCAACAATAATGTTGGTGAATTCATAGGTTTGTAAATTGTATGAGTGTAGGACCGCAATTGTTTAGAGTGTGTATTGCATGGTATACATATTATCCAAAAACAGTAAGTATCTCGCATGGGGTTAGAGATTCAAAACAGTATGTGTGTATGGTATACAATTTCTCCAAAACTATAAGTATTGCTTGGTATACTATAATCCAAAACAGTATGATTTGTGGTATACAATATCCAAAACAGTAAGTATTGCATGGTATGCATATCCATAAACATTAAGTATTTCAAAGTTACTTGCGTTCCAATTGTAAAACAAAGCATGTTCTCATCACAATACTTATAAATCAATTGTAAAAAATGTAAAAGTTAGGGGCTTATGAACTCCCCTTGAAGTGAGCGAATATTGAGTATATCACAAAAATGCCGTCACGGATAATTGATCTGAATGCAACCTAATCCATATAGGTCAGTATAAGTATTAATCACATTGGGTAACTACTACAATATATAATTCTATATAGATATCACCATCTATTGTTTAGTGAAATCATATGTATAAAGTTTTATAAGCCTTTTTAAAATTATAACTTTGATAAAATGGACATAACTTTCACGTTTTAAGTCCGTTTCTTGCAGTCTCTTTGTCCCACGCTTTCGTATTAAGACGAGTTTAAAATTTGAGGGTTTATATATTTTTAGTCCCTTGCATGACAACAGTGATTTTTACTGTTCAATACAGTAATAAATTATTTTTATAACTCTTTAATTAACGTAAATACCCGTAAATGTCGTATTTTATTCGTTATATCTCAGTTTTTAGCGATTCTTGCGAGCACGTTCTTCGTAATGATAAATTCTAGTTATTATGAGGTTTACAATAAATAAATGTTTCTGTCCATGAACAGTTAACTTTTTATAAAAGTGTTATTATCGTAAACTTGTGAAAATCCGTAACGCTTTCGTTATTGATTGGTAAAATTACCAATTCTTATCATTTTGGGGAATCGAAAATTAAGTAGGATCTGTGGAAATAATACTAAACCTTATATTTTAGAAAATATTTTATAACTGGCTTTTATAAAAGTTTTGTTTTATAAATTCTGGTATTACGTAAAAAGTATATTTCGCCGTGTATTTTTCGTTATAATGTACGGTTTTTAGGGTTCTTACATAATTTAGAATCGTCGATGAGTGTTGTACTATATTTATAAAACATGATAGGGCTGTCATAAAACACGAACCAAAACAGTCCCTTTCTTTAGCAGGTGCTTCTTTAGCAGGTGCTTCTTTAGCAGGTGCTTCTTTAGTATCTCGTAAGCAAACTTCAGCATCCACTTGGTTTGCCGGTCACAACAGTCGCATTGATTAGAGAGAGGAAATGGCATAGAATCAACTTCAGCTTACGCAAATGTTAGCACCGGAATGGATAGGAAGAATCTGATTGTGATAACCTAAACTCTTTGCTCGGAGCACAGTTGGTCGGAGGTTTAAGACCAGTTACAGAAGTCAGCAGTTTTGTTTCGTTTAAACGATACGGTTTGTTAGCCGGACACAAAGGATGTGAACAAAAGGTGGTAAGGTCGGAAACGGGCTCTCCTAACCTCTAGCATTCACATATTGCCGGCAAGTACATCTGAACCGAGACCTTTAGAACTTACCAGCCATGGAAGGCCACTAGGGGACTCAGGTCATCTCTTAAACTTCTTGGCAAGGATGAGAAAGTCACCGGCCATCAACAATAGTTTTTCGTTGCCTTTTGTCTTGATCGCAACGGGATCTTCCTCAATTGGAAACAGCATCGCGGCCTCACTAACAATTTAATGCTACCCAGCACCTTTAGGACCACTAATCAGAAGAATCCATTGATGATCCCTCCTCATTACCACTACCTTTCATCAAATAACCTATCAACTCTAGCATACAAGCTCACTTATGAGCCACGGACAAGGAGCAACCGGTGAGCAAAGGTCGTGCGGGACCAATAGTGGTAACTAGCAAGTTTTAGTTCTGTCTTCACCACGCTGCCTTCACCAATCTGATCCTTTGTTGGATCGGCTCTAGTTAAGAGTACGTTTGAAACGAACAAGTCTATTTCTACAACAAAAGGGGGGCGTAAACAGTCAGAAAACATAATCAAAGAGTATAGCATAAACAAAACATAACAAATGAACACCCGCCCTCATTGTTATCACGCAGAAATTGAGGATAAGTATTCTCATCTAAAGTGTAATAGCGGCTGATTCCAACTAAACAAATAAATGATTCCGGATACTTATGAAAAGGGGCCGGATACGCAAAAGAGTTAGGATAATGCTACGCGTATATATTGAGATGAATTAGGAAAAGGGTTCCTTCGACACAGTTGTGCTAGCTATTCCACGGAAAAGACGCAGGAAAGCAAAAGCGTTGACCCAATAGAAACTGGTCATTCTTAATTTTTCAACGAATCTATAAGGTTGTAGTATATCAAGTAGCGGTGTTCCCCAGGCGCTTACTAAACGAAACACAGCCTTTGTTTTTAGATTATAAATAAAAAACAACGAAAATAATCCACCCCGTGGGCTCAAAAACCAATGGACGCGGGTCAAAGGATCTCAAAATGTGATTACCTTGGCTTGCAACCAAGGACAAGAAAATTGGGAGATATATGGCGATACGATAGTGTTTAAGCATGTTCACAAGGAAAGTTGGAAAGTCGCCGTAACCGTAAATTATATACTCGAAGATCCTAGTACTATACGCTAATTTTCCGCAGGCATCTCATGGATCGTCTGGTTAGGGGTAGGTATTTGCGGGTGCACTTCATCGGGAATATGATATGCTTCACAAAAATTTTTTAAGGCTTTAAGTGTAACTGTCGACTTAATATCCGTTATACTGCTCATGATTAAGGAAACAGGGATGAAGGCCTAACCTGATAGACAAATTCCTCGACAATCAGAACACAAAAGGTTACAAGTTTGAAGAGCTCGAAGGATTTTTTGACAATGGCGATTATAGATGAAGAAGATGAAAAAGAAAACAATGAAAACCACACCGACGATTTATACCCTCGGTATAGTAAATACGAACCCCTCTAGATGCTTACACGTGGCAATGACCTCCAAGTCAACGGTCAAGATAAGAGGTAAAAGATAGTAATGACAATTAAGAAGTTAGACTAGCCAGTCAAATCAGTCAGAAGATAAAAGGCCACAAATGAGCCACGTCAACCACGCCCTTACCAACCAATAAAAGAAAACGCCGCGGAAAGACAAGAGACCCCGGAAGGAGAAAATAACACGGGAAAGTAACGAAACATAAGTCTAGTAATACCTACCGCACGCAACAAAGTCGCACGCAATAGGAATTACTAGACCTTGTAGGGACTTGATGAACGTAGATAGGTGTATATCAGGTCCATGGCCTGAGTCATATCATTACAATGGGCCCCCGGCCAACCAAGCAAATAATACCCTCCGCGGAAAAAGCCTAATTCCGTATTGGGCGGTGCGGAAGAAGCAAGCCGGGCGTGACAAATCCTCCGCGAACCAACAGGCGTCCGCGGAAGGGAATTAGGTCTGCATGACACGGTACAAGGTATCTTTCATCCAATTAGGGTCCCACATTCGGCCTAATAACATAATGAGCTAAATACTAGGAAAAACTAAATACTTTTGCTCACCTATAAATATGGGTATTCTGAACCCATCTGGTATGATGTATTCTAACCACATTACACACTATATAACTCTGACACTCTCTGACAAAACATGTTTTTTACCTCTAAGCCGGAGTACAAACGTGGGGTCATAGTCCTCCCGATAAGACTAACGGTTTTACTTTCTTTTGTGCAGATATATCACTTCACTACTTGATTTAGTACAAAATCTCGGTCGTGGGCCAAAAACCAATATAAACTTTCAGGATCCAACTTAGACAACCCATAACACAATTGTACAATACTAATAATGACACAAGTTTTCGGAGACGTGTGGCTCGAAAAACATAACAAATGGTTTTTTTTTTTTTCCGATTTAACCGGTAGCTAGCTAATAAAATAAACAAAACATAAAGTTAAGGTATCAGTTTTTTTAAGTACACGTATCATCACGATACATTTAAGTAAATCTCGTTGATCATAGAATTCTTAGGTCCGTTGATGATAGAATTTTTTTTATCAGTCTACTTATATTTACACTTGTAGTAAATTATTCAAATTTTAGTTCATATATTTATCTCATTAAATCATCATTGTATCTTAATCTAATTAAACACGTACCAATTTGACAACAGTGAAGAAAATCTAACAATATGATTTAAAATCATTACTATCTTAGATATCTTTTAGGGAGTATTTTATTTTAAGCGGTAGACAAAGAGTCAAATAAATTATGAAACTGACTAGAAACTTATAAAGTAATGTCGGCATGTATAAAGTTGTAAAAAAACCTATAAAGTATAAAATCTTCATATGATGGGTTCTATTTTGTCACTTCGGTTTGTACACGTCCACTTCAAAATCCGCAAGGATCACGTTCGGGCTAATCAGAAATGTTTCGAAAGGGTGTGCAAGTGGTGCCGTTACACAGAGATTTCATTTAAAATGTGTCATATTTTTGTTAATTTTGCATATAAATACGTATGATATTACGAATATATGAGTCATATGATACAAGTTTTCGTGTAAAAGATGTTCGTAGGTTGCTTGACGATATGCTCTTGCCTAAATCTGATGTTCAGTCTGATGGTGCTTGAGTCAAGCAGATCCCATCAAGGTTAATGTTTTGGCGTGGGAAGATCTCTATGGATCGTCTTCCTACTCGGGTTAATTTGCATCGGCGTGGAGTTCAGGTTTCCCCTATTTCTTGTCCTATTTGTTGTGAGGCCCTCGAGAATCTCGATCATTTGCTGTTTTGTTGCGACTTGGCAAAAGATATTGCTCGGTCTATTTGTATTTGGTGGGGCTTGGTTTGGAAACCCTTTGATTCGTATCGATCTTGGTTATCTTGGTTATTTGGTTTCAGCTTCATCAAGTTCAAAACATAGTGCTGGGGAAGGAGTGTTTTACACTTCCCTGTTTGGTGGAGTATCTGGTCATATAGAAACCATCTCCTCTTCTCTGATTCAAATCTTCGAAAAGATGGTATTTTTGAAGACATAGTTAGGCGTTCTTTTTCTTGGTATATTGCTAGGGGTAAAAACTCTATTAGTTGGGATAGTTGGATTCAACACCCTTTTTTAATTTCTTTGTAATTCTAGCTCCTTGCTAGTTTTCTTTTAATAAAGTTGCCGTTCAAAAAAAAATATGTAGTCATTAAAGGTAAGGTAACAACTCGTCTTGAATATATGAGAAATTAATCTAAGGGTTAGTTCATCACTACTGATTTTGGGATGTTATATGAGTATGTTCTTTTACCTTTATCTAAGTTTTACTTACGCATGACAAGTACGTTTATAAACCTTGTTTTGAATTTTACGTAAGACATATATAAAGTTGTAATGTACTTGCGCAAAGACGGGATATCGATGCCTAAGAAAGAAAACTAGCATGCGATTTACGAGACTAGTATA
>BQNB010095393.1:0-25880 GCA_026074375.1 Tanacetum coccineum
CCCGTCGTACCGGATTTTTAGAAATAGCGAACCGCGATCCCGTACCGAAGCGATCCCCGTTCCATGTGACTATGGTTTAGGCCCACACAAAAAAGTTACCCGTTATCTAACCTGCCCCCTTTGTCATTTCTAATTGTACGAAAACAAACAATCTAGCTTCTGTTTAGGTCCCAAACAAAAGGCTGTTATGTTTGTAGACCTTCCTTTAGTAGACCTTCCTTAAGTATAAAACAAACAACAGTAAGTTGACAAGTGGTCTGTAGTTTGGTTGTGCATGTAAAATCGTATTTGCTCGGTGTCAATTACATGTATCATGAATGTTGTAGAAATTCTTGGGAGGACTAATACAAATAGAACCGTAGGTCTGCCGGAAAAGACTTCAAGTTCAATACTAACAGATTGTGTTGGGAACCATATACTTTATTGTTAAATTTGACAACATGCAAATCCAGACAGATATGGTTGTTACTTTTGGCTCTCTTTTTAGGCCATTTCTTGGTATTTACAGTCTGTTATCACCGATGCAGATTGTTTCTTCTTGGTTTGGAAAAATACGGGAAAGGTGATTGGCGAAGTATATCCAGAAATTATGTGGTGACTCGCACACCCACTCAAGTTGCAAGCCATGCACAGAAGTATTTTATTCGTTTGAACTCCATAAACAACAAAGATAGGAGACGATCAAGCATCCATGACATCACCAGTGTCAACAATGGTGATGTCTCAGTTCCTCAACCACCGACAAACGATTCTTCAGGCAAATCAACCAAACAACCCATATTTGGTGGCCAGCCAGTTGTAGGAACACCGGTTAATGTTGCACCGGGTTATAGTGTCGGGACTCCAGTTGGCGTACCACCAAATATTGACCCCAGGGGATCTCGTCACAGGTGATGAAGTTGAAAGATTGTACAAACGGTAGCTAGGGTTTTATATTTTGTGGTTGATGGTAAGTAGAACTGATTTTGCAGAAGTTTTATGAGATTAGTTTATTTTTATTTTTTGGTTTATGTTTAATAAGACATATAGGAGAAGAGATGTTTTGGTTATATTCATGTGTATGCATGGTTAAGCAATGACCCTCAACAATGAGGGTATTGTGTTAAGTGAAATGTTTTGGCGTTATAAATTCGACATTATGATGTTAATCAATTACTCTATATAATCACATCACCTGTGTATACCTTAGCTGTCAAACATATATTCACAGAGATGCATGTAATGTAGATTATTTTTTAGTCATGTACACATTTGACGGTCAGTTTCTACGAACAAAATCCCGCAAACACATGTGACAAGTTTGTTTTTTTTTTCTTTTCTGAAATTGAGCTAAACATACACCAGATGAGGAACTTCATAAACTTAGCCAAACTCCTGTATATAATAATAACCTAGGTAAGTATTCTCGTCTTTCATGAATCACTAACCTGGGTTTAACTCATAACTGAAGAAGGTCTCGGTTAGTATAAGCCATCTACCGAAACCATATAAATCCTGTTTGGCAAGAGACTATATTCTTTATGACATTTGCCACTGTCAGATAGCCATATTACGCTAAGTATTGGGACAACAGCCTAAAAGAACAAAGAAGGCCACCTAGTACACCTTGGCGTAACTGAACTAAAGATGTAGCAACAACTACTACATACAACCTGCCGGCTTTAGGACTACATTCCCTTTGACTAAGGGCGTGTTTGGTTTGCGATATTTGAAGGCCAAGAATAACTTTAGGACTAATGTAAATTGTTTGGTTGATGTACTAAAGTGAAAATGTGGGCATCACTACCACTGAGCCCAACCAAAAAGGTGGGTTTAAGAAATTTTATGGGTCCACTCATACGTGGCTTTATACAATCCATCCAAGTTGATAAAATTTACTATATTTTATTTTATTAAATATAAAATTATATATTTATTAAAATATATTAATTTATCTCCCCTCCATCAAATCAAAAACCTAAACTAATTTCAAATCCAATAACGGGCCCTAAAATAAAACACACACAAATCCAAGGAAATAGTCTCATCTTTCATGACTCACTGGATGACTTGTTTACTAAATTAAGTGGCTAGATATAAATGTCTTAATTAGCCACTTATTGGGAGGAGACAAGTTTTAAAAGGTCTCCAAATTAAGTGGGATTAAAGATTTTGGGCCCACTTTCTTCCTCACTGAGAAGAAAAGAAACACCCCCTGAAGGGTGGGTCATACCAAATGCCTTAAAGCCATCTGCCTCAAACCATAATCCAAACACTCCTTGTATCCCTTGTATGATTACATAAAAGCCAAATCAGATCAGATCCATTGAATACCCCATAGGTTTGCAACCTCCTTCACATTATTTGATTGCTTAACTTCTAAGCAACTCAGTTTCATTCTGACTTCATTTTTAATTGCACTGTCAAGCTTATCCCAATCAGTACCAATATTCTGAAACAATCTCCTATTTCTCTCCAACCAAACATTAACACTCCACATGTTATTACCATTAGGCAAACTTGCCATATGGCCTACATTGTCCTTCCAAATGTTACTTTGCAAAGATATTTTAGAATCCTTTTTAAGAGCATTCCCGGTCCTTTTAGAGAAATACACTTGAAGATGTGAATCCATACCATTCCTACACAAAGCACATTGCATTTGTTTGCCAGGGAACCACGACAATAGTCTGTCTTGAGTTGAGAGCCTTTCATGAACAACCAACCATCATGTCACAAAGGTATGTTTGGAATACATTGGGAGTACCATATTTCGTTGATACATGTGTTTGTGTAATTTTATTTGTTAAAGTTATTTGATACCAGTATTTCTCTTATTTGAATACAAATTATATGGTCATCGTGATTCCTAGTTTCCTACACTATCATACAAATATAATGTATTTCAGTAAGGGAATTGCGTACGCACATAGACCAGTATAGTTCATAATCAAACCTACTAAGTATGTCATGAATATTAAATGATACAAAGCATCGAAAGAAGTTAGTTTACATCCAACTATATGTAGAACTAAAGATACGTGTATTGAAGGAAACAAGAAACCTGCATAATTCCTAGTCAAATACTTCTATGTTACATATTGAAAACTTGATGCATCTGAACACACGAAATATCACCCCCTTGCTCTAATAAAAATATACAACATTAAGAACTAGCATGTAAATTTGTACAGCATATGAGATTGACAATGAATGAAAGTTTTTAAGCATTTTCATAATATTTACAAATAAAACCAATATTTTGGTCATTTAAGCAGATTGAGTCTTGTCTTTCTTCCCAGCAAGGATCATTGAGATTTGTAGACCTCTGCTGAACGCTTGATTAAACAGAAGTCTTGTCTGGAACTCTGATACAAATGGGAACCACGAAAGTGTAACGATTGGCATGAATATTATCAATCCCATCACGCACTCGTATGCACGTCCCAACTCCATTATTGAATCCCAAAATCCTATGGCTTTTACACAAGGTCTACATGCTTGACCAATCTTCACGAAAACAACAGGCCAACATTAGCAAACAGTTGAGCAAAAATATGGTGTTGTACTAAAGGTGGATTGGATAAATGGGTCAAATAGGATTCAAGTCGAAACAAGAACACGGGTCAGGTTGGGTTGACTGGTAGCTTTTTTGTCCGCTTTCAAATTATTCAAAAATAGTTGAGGCTAGTAGCATCAAAGATAACAAACTTTACTCCAGTTTACCTATAGGATGAGAAAACATAATATTTACCTGGAGAAAAGCCCAACCGGTTGGCATGAAGGCAAGAAAAGCAGCAAATATGTCACTTAGAGTGAGGCTACACACAACAAATAGGACCATCACAATTGATAGGAACCCGAGGAAAAGAAGAGCCTTTAAGATCCTAAACGTGAGTTGAAAATCAGTCCCAAATCTTCTTCTGCCCATTGAGACCATCTGGTATACAGAGTTACCTTACAGTTAGATCATAATCACATGTTTTACTTTTTAGCGAATTATGACGGTTAGAAACTAATGGATAAAGATACCAAGTACTGTGCGTTTCGTACCTTCAATCCAAGAAGTGCAGTTATCATGACCAACCAAGAAAGTCCGTAAACCTGTAAGTAAAAATATTTTAGTTAAAAGCAGAACAAACACAAGAGCTTAATGGGAATACATAATTAAAATAACATGTACCAGTATACTTCTGCTGCCACTAGCTATGTTAAGGTGATACACAAGCCCATACTGATAAATAAAGAACCGAAAAGCAAGTACAATCTCGGCAATCCTCCCTCTTATATTCGTGTTTTTCAAATGTTCTTGTTCTGCATCCCACCATGATTCCCAACTTTTATCTTGTGCAATTCCAATCCCGCCCCTATTCCCCATCCATCTTTTCCAATCCGTCCAATCTTCAACCGTCTTTTGCCAATCAAATCCAGAAGGATTGAATACAAAAGGAGCAAACAACCACGACGATACCAAAAACCATATTGAAAAAGTAATAAACAAGTATAAATTTGAACTCCGATACGTGTTTCCATAAACTTGATAGATAACCAGTAACATTCCTAACTCGATCCCTTTCACAAAATGACTTCGCGAATATAATCTATAGTTATCTGCAAATTTTGCATGGAATACAACAAATCCACGACCTGTAGCTCTATACTTTGAACCTCCATGTAATATTGTTTTTCCGTAATAATGCACTTTTGTTCCAAGTTGGAAAGTGAAAAATACCGAGGCTAGTTGAAGTTGCATTATGATAAAATCACCAAGGGCTCGACGAAAACCACTTTCTAAACCTACTTCCATTGCCATTGGGAGTACTAGAATTAATCCCAACTGAAAAACTGATTGTGTTGCTAAAGCCTCTTCTAGAGCTCGGTTGCTATTTATAGTTGCGTTTTCCATAATCTTTTTTTCAAGTCCGCTTAATACCATATACATTCTTCCATATAAGAAGACGTAAACCACAAGCACAGTTACCTGAAACACGAACATGACATGTAACAATCAGTTTCAAGTAATAACATAAAAGCTACAAGTAAATAAACATCCTGATGGTATATACAAGGAGGTCAACGAAGTTTGCAACAAGTTTCAAATAGGCTACTGAACTAGCTAGTAAAAGGTTAAAGGAGGAAATCCACTTCCAGGTTAGCGTCATTTAATACTGAATCGTGCAAAAATGACCAAAAGACCCCTGGTTGCAAAGCCATTGGGTAAGATGGTCGTTAGCCGTGGATTTGGTGTAATTGACACTGATTTTTAGGTTTGGCGGCCTACATGAAACTTTTTGCATATTTCGATGGCATTGTACATTATCACATAAAAATACTTGATCAACTTCTTCACTGTACCAGGCTGCTAAAGTAGAAACCGACTGTGGTGAAGTAGAACGAAAACATTCTATAAAAGTCAAATCGTCTGCCAAGTCTGTAGACGTCCCTGCTAAGTGTTTGTTCACCGTTTCCGTTTGCAACTTTGGCCTCAAATAGTGATATTTGATTCATACCAACATCTCGACCCTTGCCTACTTGGATATATTCATGATGTGTCACATACCCCCCACGCAGAGTTGAATTGTAACCCGAAAATATGTCCTCACTTAAGTTTATAATCTTAGAAGCTTTACTTATGCCACCCCTTGTTATGTGGAAGATTCTGTCAAATATATCAGGGTGACCATAATGGAACCGCACCCTGTGAAATAACTAGATTAAAATCTCGATAAATTCCATTCATAATAATTAAATTGTATGTTGATGAATAAGGCACAACTGATATCATACCTCAGAGGGTCTGCCAAAACCCTTTGACCAATTGTTACGAAACTCGTCTCTTGATTGGACATGAACCATGCGAGTGACGAGACACTGGAATTAACAAAGAGCTGAGCATCATGTATTTCAGTATATGTATGTAGTGACGGGTATACTAACCTTCCTGTAAAAATATGTTCCCTCAGTCCCAGAATTGTTGGTCTACGATCACCATGATGATCTTTATGGAATTCCTCCAACACGTTTCTCATTTTGAAAGCTTCTTCAAAGTAATTGTCCTACACGTTGAGAGGAACGATACTTGGTATTTTACTAATATGAATTGAAGACAAAAACCAAGGGGTCGTTCTGGAATTACCTGATTCATGTCGATTGTCTGTAAAGCTTCTCCACGAGTGAAAATAATTGCATGGTTTTGGTTTTCAGGTTTCCCTTCACCGATGTATGTAGGCGGCCCAGGAAGCTTGATACGATAAATTTCCTAAATTACCAATGTGACACAATAGTTATCTTTCTTTTTCTATTTTGAACAAGACATACTAGTTATCAAGCTTCATTTCATCAAATTTCCATCATATATAACAGTAGTTACCTCATCTAGTTTATCCCCACCCTTGACCAAAACCGAGTAGTAAACCTTTTGAGAATTCCCATTAATCGTATCCTCTCTCTCGTCTATATACGCCACACGTAAAGATGGATATCTGAAACACAACAAAAATAACAGTTGCAACAACGATAACAATAACAACAATATGAAATGGTAATAATACTTACGTTAGCATCAAATTCAGTATGTTAGCATAACAACTCTGATCTCTATGATCACTGGATTTCTTCTGAGCACCATAAATTTGACAAGAAACAACGTAAGTGAACTTTAAATCCGCCAATGCTTGTGCACGTTCTTTAAGAGCCCGGTGGTCTTTATTCATTTTAACTGTTCGGTAGCCAGTAAAAATCTCTGCAAATGAAAAGAAACTAGTTAGCTGTAGTTTCCAGGGGCTGTTTCACATATTCAGAAACTTTGAACGTTTTTTTGTGACTTCGGAAAACTTCAAGAGGTTTATTTTTGAAAAACTCTGTCAGATTATACTACTAACCATTGTCCTTGGCGGAATCTAGGAAGCACTGAAGTTCAAGAGCTTCTTTATAGTACATCATCCCCCTCACTGAAAAAAGAGCATTTTATGAATACATAAAAAAATTGATTAGTGTCGCGAAAGAACTTCATGCAACTGATTTAACCTGTTCTTGAAAGTGTTTGCCCCCTATAAGATACCCACTGACGTGTTGCCTCCGTTCTGTCCTTTTCAGTAGCATTTAGCTTTGGATTTCTCATCCGCTCTTCGAAGTTACTCCATTCATCTGATTTTATTAACATGTAAAAATCAACAATTAGTAAGTCATGGTAACACCCAATACCGTCTTCCACAGGTTATGGGTCCCAATACCGTTTTTCACGGTGTATGGGGGAGGTTGAGACGTAGACAGCCATACTCCTACCTAAGGTAGAGAGGCTGCTTCCGGTTCTACCAAAGGTAGAAAAGGACCTCCGGCCTTGCAAGGAGTGAGGATCGAACCCTTGACCTCTGTCTCCAGAGGTAAGGGTGATAACCACATGATCCAACCTTGCTACTGTATTATAGTATATCAAATATCTGAGTCAAATGAGGTATATAGAGTCACCTGGATATATTTTTTGAAGATAAAATAAGATCGTAATTCCGTCCTCATTTTCCAAATGAAGTTCCTCCTCAGAATATAGAACATCTTCTTTATAATAGGGAGTTAATACGCTGTTTTTAAGCAAGTGAAACGAGAGTTTCCATAAGTATGTAGATGTGCTTAACTGAATCAAATTATATATTACATGACACCAGTCACTAACCTAAAAGATAGCATATTGTGAACTGTTGGAGCGTTTGGCATTTTCATATACAATGAGTTTGTAAAGAAAGTGACACGCCTACGAGCCTCCAAATTCATAGGCACGTTGATTGCAGATTCCTTAACAGTGAGAAGCAGATGAAGCCTCACCACCTATTTAAAAAAAAAGTGAGTAGATATACAAAACGTGGTGTTAAGTTTGAAAAATAAAGCCGATGATACCATTTCCTTCCATGCTTTAACTTTAGTGAGCCGGATGTTAATCCGTTCAAATCTCTCTTTTTTGTCATTATCCTTTCGATCAGAATGAGCACTTTCAAGTATTCTACTGAGAATGCAGAAATTTCATGATATTAGTGAAGTTATTAGAAAAATACTTGTGATATGAAGGCATTTCAAAAACTTACTCAGGGCAGTTAATCATAACATCCTTTGTGATAATCTCCATAAGATCTTGAAGAACGTTAATGATTTGGGATGTGTACCTCTCAGCATTATCATCATCATAATCTGTTAGCTGAAATTCACAACGGAATGCTAGATAATTCGTATTAAACTTTAAATAGTAACCCACGATTATGTTATATACAAATATATACAATGCTTACCAGATGGCTTAAGAATTTCTCCAACTTATCATTGAGTGACGGCAATCCTTTCATACGAAATTTAGTTAGAAACATTCCCATATCAATGCTGGAATCTATTTCATGACAAATATGTCGTACGATCCTATATTAATAAGAAAACAAAACATTAATAGATAAGTTCCATAACAAAAGACTATATAAATAGTGATCTTACATTTTATCCCCTTCATCCTCAAGTAGACCATATAATATCGCTTTAAGTGTTTGGTAACACTCAATAATCGCAGAGTACATATAGTCATCATTGTTGATCTTTTTAAAAAGGTCAGCGTCATCCTTTCCTTTGAAGCCTTTAGCCATGTCTAATGCAATCGGTATCTTGTGTTTGTATATAAGAGGTGGTCAGTACATGATTCATATTGGATTGCAAATATTAATCTGAAATTGAATAACTGTAAATAAGTTCAACCTTGCTCGCTAGAAGAAAAGGGGGCCATTGTATAACTGGAACAAAGCTTGTCGTATATGGTACAAGTAGTAGATCTCTCTCGCTAAAAGGAAGGGTGTGTCAATGAAATCTAAAGTACTAATTATATTTCAATAATAAGTAACAAAAGATTGTCTTTGAAATATGAGGTAGCTTTAACCTGTTGCTGATCAAGTCCTCCATCCGCATGGAATATATGAACTCATTCCACACTTGCGAAAATTTTGCTATGTTCTTTCTCACAAGTGAATCATCCTCCAAGACATCATAATTTATTAAGAAAATGTAAGATGAAAATATGTGGAATGAAAAAAAAGAAAGATGAAAGATCTCTAAATAGTAACTACAATGACAACTTAGACCCATTTACTTGTGAATGGGTCGATTCAGGTTATTTTTTCTTTTAATGGGTCGAAAGTATATTGAAGTGTGTTAATAATGCATACAACCTCCTTAATCACTTTAATTTTTTGTTCAAGAAAATTACATTATGATCGAAAAATTAGTCATGTTATGATATTTAATCACAAATATTAATATGAGGATTTTGAGCAAAAAGTGCTCTAGTTTAAACCGGCCAAACCCATTTCACTGTGCCAAAATTGCCCATTTGGACCCGTACCCGTTTTCAATGTTACCTACCCACTCGATCCATTCATTTTTGCCACATTTAAGGAGATGAATGAGACTAAAAATAAACATGTAATAGTCTTACCATGGGGTCTCTTTTAAGTTCATCTTTCTGCATAGGTACAAGGCGTTCATGGAAGGCTGAAGGAACTGAATCAAAACGGGAACGCAGCATGCCAAGTGTCCGAATCTGATAAAAAAATAAACAGAAAAGAATATCAAGCCAAAACAACTGTGCTAAAAGGGTTTGCATGTTCCTTTCTTCAGACAATAAAAATAGTAAAATACTGGACTTTATGTTCTAACCTCGCCCAAGTGGCTGAAGGCTCCTTTAATTCCACCAATAATGGTAGCAAATATCGCATACCAGATTTGTGCATCCATGAAATAGACCTAAAAAAAGTTACAGATTTTCAGTCATTTTCATAAAAGAAAATAAAAATATACCAATATGATTCCAAGGAATTTACCATAACTATTGGAGCCCAAATAGCGATGACAACACCAATATTATGAGTCACTACAAATTACTCAAAAGAATTAGATTCTAATTCAAAAAGTAATCACAAAAATGAATATTTTTAAGCATTTGATATTACCATTTGGAAAGAACTCGTGCCAGTCATATTTGCTAACTCTTATATCCATGATATATTTCGTGGGCGCAACTAGCGGCAATATCTATCACCAAATTAGGAAAAATGAGCATAAAAAATACAAAGTAAAAATATATCAATTTTTCAGCGTATAAAAATTGCCCCAAAATAACCTCAACATAGTAGCTGAACGCGAACTTGCTTATCAGCAGCAACACCCAATATAGTGTATACCTAAAGATCAAGTATCAAATGGTTATAGGAGAAATAAACAGCTGAACAATATATATATATATATATACACACACACACACACACACACCCCCCTATAAACATCAAGTAATTGTGCATCCTTACTTAAAAAGGGAAAACATGTCTTCATGCATGCCTCTTCCAACATAGAGTTTTGGCTGACAAAAATCAACAAATTTAAAGTCAGTAAGAAGAAAGAAAAGTCAAAACTGTCAGATCGAACATATGTAGCCAATTCCTGCGTTTCTCTTGAATCATCAATATGGTTACTTTTTACTTAATGGCATCAAAAGAATAATACAAATAAATCAGTCAGAGTAACAGAAAAAGGGTCAAACGGGTCGAAAGTCGCATAAGTTATATTTTTAATGCGTATAACCTCTTATAATATCTTTACGGAAAAAATACAATACTAGTGTAAATTTATAACTTTAGTTGTTATATTTGACGGATTTATTCGTATAAAATATTTAGACGTTCTGGACAAAAGTGTTTTGGGTCAACCCGACATTTACAACAAATTACTCATTTTTGACCCGTTACCCAACCCGTCCGATGCACCATTTTCCCACCTAATTTCTGGATATTTAATAAGTTTCCTTTTACATATAGAAACAAATTACAATAAGCTCACCTGCGCCCACCACATTAGAAACACTATTACACGCCAATTTGAACGTTCCATGTATCTCCTCAAAGGCGGGAGCATAAATAGCAAGGCAGATAATATATTGGGTGTTAAATAAATTGCAACAAGATAGTTATAAAGTGATTGATCCTTTGAACTTCCTCCTAAATCTCTAAAAAACTTCACCACTCCTGTTGGGTTTGAAACAGATCTTGAATAACCAATGGGTAGCATCACTACCCAAAACGCTGAAATGGTGATTTTAAGAACATAGCGAAGTATTTGAGTCGGTTTTAAGCTCTTCCAAGCGTTAAAGCTAAGGACTATGTCTAAAGAAGCTGCAAAACAAAATTAACGAAAAAAATAAAAAAAACTTAGATACCAAAAGACATACTTAACAAACGGAAATTTAAAAAAAATAAAGAACCTAATAAGGCTGAAAATAATACCTTGGAAAAAGTTAAGGACAGCAGAAGTAATGAATATGCTCAAAATACTCTCGAAGACACCATCATCGAACATTCCAAAAATTGATCCATCCCCATGCCATGCTATAATGACCATAGCCTGAAAAAGTTACAGATGAATCTATATAACATTATTATTCTAAAATGGGACATTAATAAAAAAAAAGTGTATGGTTACCATGTACCTGAAATACTAATATAAGAAGCATCCACATTCGATCAAAACTTCTGTAAATATGCAAAAATGTCCGCACTTCAACAAAGTTTGTTTTAGGCTTCCTTTTTCCAGGTATAACATGTTTGTGCTCCTACAGTTACATGGCAGAATCTTTATATTAACCAACACTATCAAATCGTGTGGGAAAAAACGGCACTTCTTATATAAGCATTTCCAGTGATATACTAATACAGTAATACTAGTATGGAATACAAAGTTATTATATATTGCAAAGTGTCAAGTTTCTCCATACCGTGCTGAGGCGGGATTGGGTATCGTTGTTGTTGTGGAAAGTGTCAAGTTGAATTGGTACCGCAGTTGTTTGTAATTCGTCATCAGAGTTGACAAAAAAGTCAGAATTGCGGTCCATTGGCCATCCTAATTTAAAGCATCTATCCGACCTGAAAAAGAAAAAAATAGTGAAGTTGCTATTAGAAATTTACAAAATGCTAGTAATAATATATTGGTAGAGGTGACAATTTTGACACATTTAGTTATCATTGGGTCGTTTTGGATTACTATCTCCTATGGGTCAAAGTGTCAAAAATGTTATCTTTGATGCATACAACCTACTAGCTTGCTTTCTGAAAATACTAAGAAGCGTTTCACGTCAACCCAATCTGACCCATTTTAACCATTCAGTAACTACCGTTTTTGACCCATACAAAATTACCCGTTTTGCTAAATACATTTTATGGACAGTTGCATTACCAAAAGTATTCGTTAAGATCATCATAGTTTCTCCATGAAGAATGGCTTGCTTTGCCACCTCGATTTCTTTTGGCTTCCTATCACCATGTAAGAACAAGACGTTAAAAAACTCACCAAATCTGCACAAACATTTAATACAATAAAGTGGAGTTGAATCTCAATACCTTGCGCATAACCTCATAAATAGGTGACACAACATCTTGCAAAAATAATTCTTCTCCAACTGCTTCAGCTTGATATGTGCCCCCACTCACAGATTCGACATTGGCAAATAAAATTCCATGAACTTCATTTGCCATCTTTATCATTCATTAAAAAAATGTAGTGAGCATCATCTTAACATTTATGCCTAGATAATAGAATGTTATGTAGTTATGTGACATTTTTAAGGTGTGGATGATAAAGATATAGTAATGATTTAATATTATGTTCTATGATTTGTTTAGTACGGGGTAATATTTTATTTGAGACACGTTAACCCGGCCTTGTATTCTATATACTCCAAAGTGGTTATTATTCAAAATTTAAAGTATAAGGAAAGTGCACAAGTTTTATTACTATGAGATAATAAAACATACATTATGGAAAATATAGCAAAGACATTCGGGCATAAAGCGGATATTTGAAGCTTCTCCCCATATAAGCAGATAGAGTCCAATGTAGATGAGTTCTAACTGCTGTCTATCGCAATCAGGTTCAAACCTATACAGTTATACAATAGAAAAACCATTAAAGTGAAGGAACAAATATTAAATTTTGAAGACAATAACAGTGCTACTCAGTATTGATAATAACTTACTTGAGGTTTGATGTGCAGTGCAAATACTCACACCACGAGCTATAGTTCTTGAACGTTTTATCCATTAATTGATGTACCGTGCAGTTATCCAACTATCATAAGTACACTTAACAAATTTAAATAAATAAAAACATTATAAAAAAGGAAACATCAATATATATTGTAGCGATGAAAGCTTTACCTCCTCATAGTGTTCAACACTCTTTGACCTTGTATCAATGTTTGCAAGAAGTAAGATTATATGCTCCCGCTGATTTGCAACATTTCCTTTCTGCATAACAGCAAATTTAAGATTAGCTCGTTAAATAATATAACAGTGGGTGTAAAATGTATGCAATAGAACATATTTTTACCTGAAATCCGAAAATTGATGACAGCCACTCGAGTATATCGGTATTAGATTTATCTTTGTCATCTGGTTTTTTGAGAAGTGGAAGATTATCCACATTTCGAAGAGCCCGAAGAGCCGCCTTAATCTATTTAAAATAAACAAATTATTATAAAGAAAGGACAAAAGGGAAAAAAATTACAATATTGCTATCCAAATAAGCACAACCTCGGGTAGTTCCATGATTGCCGGTTTAACTCCAACGGCATATAAAGGAAGAATGTTATAATGTTCGTATTGTTCTTTTTTCTCCTCTACATCTTTAGCATATCTTATAGTCTGCATTCAGCAAAAAATAAGAACATTAAAATCTTAGTATACAAAATTTAATAGTAACTTGAATAGACCATGTTTACCTCAGCTTCAACTTTTGATGGAGGTACCACCGTCTTCAAGACCTCATACAAAACCGTTGCAATCTGGTAATACTTCGCCATCTCTTCACTTCAAAAGATAACATAAAGTAACTGGTTAAGGGAAAGCGTATTAAAGATAACAAAATGCTATTAATTTAAGGGAAAAAAAGGCTCACGGTTTCTTTGTATATTGACCCTCTTTGATATTCTTTTCATAGAAATTTTGGTAGTATTTCTGGATTTCCCTAGGATCACTCTTTGCTAATCGATTTTTTGCCTCTACATCTTCCTGAAAAAGTTACAAATATTTATCAAAATCTGACAAGTTTCAAATTAGCAAAACACTTAAAAAATCAGAACGTTGACAAATTTTTAACGTGCATGCGCACCTTCTCGAGTCTATGAAGCAGATATGTTTTGAATTGACGAACACCACGTCCAGTAGACCTAGAGTCCATCCTGTGTACGTTCTCGAATGCATGAAACCGGCCTAATTAAAAAAAGTCAAACATTGTTATTACAACTATGAGCAAACTCAAAGGATGACTTTTTTTAGGACAGAGCTGATGGGAACATTTCTATTTTCTTTTACATTCTTCAAAAGAAAACAAAAACTGTTGCTACAAGTTTTAAGTTCTGTACACAAATTTCAAGTCATTAATTGTTTCTATTGTAAATTTTTTGTATCCCTAATAACTAAACGCATCTCGTAAAGTTAGAAGTTGCTAGCCCTTTTGATGCTAATAAGTTACACCGATTTTTTAAGCAAGCCTATCATATAAAACATCATAAATCTATTCATCATATGGGAACCTTCTTGATGCATTGCGGGTTTACAAACTATGCATATCATGCACCACTCTTAGGTAAGGTTACAATATAGTCTATACATAAGAAATGACTAAGCTTATCTTTTTAGGTTTTGAATTCAACAACTCCTGATAGTTTTATATGTTTCAAATTTAACATCAATACTTAATATACATATAAGACACAATGGAACTAGGACTATTCGGTTCGAAACATACATAAATAAGCAACTCTAGGATTATCCTTCTCGACCTCATTAGCAACACGAAGAATAGGAGCAACCGAAGCAAGTGAAGACGGAACAAGCTCACTGTCAACAGTTGCATTATCATCTGCATACGGATCAATCATAGCCGAACTCCTTGTCATCCGCCTAGATAACGATCTTGGTGGTCCCACATCTTTCGTTCCACTTGTACTCGCCATCTCCAAGCACCTCCAACAACCACACCACTAGTAACTATATAATACTATACTTCCCGCCAAAATCAGTTAGCAAACAATTTTTTTGTTGGTTTTTGAGATTGAAACAACATAAGTACAAGTGAGATTCAGTTATTGTGTTGTTTAATGTTTCTGAAGTTGGTATATATGAGAATCTTATTGAATGTGCATATATATATATTGTCATCTTTTTGAATGTGTAGTAGTGATTTTGCTTTTGCTTTTTTGGTAACACTTTTGTGGACTTTGAAAAATGATTGATAACAAAAATAAATAACTAAAAAAGAGTTAGCTTATGTGATTAAGGCATAGCTTTTTGTAAAAAGTGAAGCCATGACACGTTTACCATTATCTTTTCTTTCCGCTATTTCCCGCCTTTATTATGTTGCAAATAATTGATATATAAGCTAAAAACATTGAATATGGAACTTTGTACTTTATAGTCACCAATGGTGACTTGGTGTTGTACGGGTTTAGAACACATAAAGTTTTAAACATGAAATTCTAAAGTCTTGGATATACATCTTCAAGTAAGCAATATGATTTAACTTTTTAAAAAAGGAGAAAATTGGTACTATAGAAACCACACGAGCCATCTTTGATGATGACTAATATGGATTTACCAAGAAAAGAGACTCGCATATCATTATTGTCCAAATATACGTGGACGACATCATATTCGGATCAACTTGTCAAGTGTTTTGCGATGATTTTTCTAAAATCATGCACGACGAGTTCGAAATGAGTATGATGGGTGAATTGAATTTCTTTCTTGGTTTACAAATCAAACAACCAGAAGATGACATCTTTTTCAACCAATCTAAATACAATAAAGAAATGCTTAAGAAATTCGGTCTAGAAGACTCTAAACCCATCAAAACACCAATGTCATCCGAAACCAAACTCACCCGAGACGAAGACGGGGAATCCGTTGACAACACAAAATATCGTGGCATGATCGGTGGTTTACTCTATCTCACGGCTAGTCGACCGAACATCATGTTTAGTGTTTGTCTATGCGCCCGTTTTCAAGAAGATCCCCAAACTTCTCACCTTGAAGCCGTCAAAAGGATTTTTAGATACATTAAGGGAACAACACATTTAGGACTATGGTATCCCAAAGGAACGGGAGTAGAAACAATAGTATACGCTGACTCCGACCATGCCGGAGACTATGTCGATCGAAAAAGTACTAGCGGTGTTTGCATCTTCATGGGTTGCTGTCTAACATCTTGGTTTTCGAAGAAACAAACTGCCCTAGCCATTTCCACCACTGAAGCCGAATACGTATTTGCAGGCAAGGCTTGTCAACAAGCGTTGTAGATGAAACAAGCCCTCATAGACTATGACATCAAACTGAATGACATTCCCATCCTATGTGACAACAATGGTTCCATCGACCTAAGTAAAAACCCCGTCCTTCACTCTCACACCAAACATATATAAATCCGACACCACTTCCTTCGCGATAATGTCCAAAAAGAGAACATCTCAATTGAGAAGGTTTCCTCAGAAGATAACATAGCCGACATTCTAACCAAACCACTTAAACGTGAACCTTTCAAATTACTTAGACTAGGACTTGGACTCATGGAACCAAACGCCTAATCTAACATCATTCACCAAGGTACGGATCTCTAATTTTCTTCTCAAATCTGAGTCTAGGGTTCTATTTTCTTCTTAAAA
Organism: Tanacetum coccineum; assembly: GCA_026074375.1. NCBI lineage: Eukaryota > Viridiplantae > Streptophyta > Magnoliopsida > Asterales > Asteraceae > Tanacetum > Tanacetum coccineum. Next base: position 16,709 of record BQNB010095393.1, read on the forward strand.
ATACAACTTTCGGTAATTTTTCTCATAATACTATATGTATCTATACTATATACTATTGTATGCATTTGCATAATCAAAAGGATTTCGTTGTTCTATTCAAATCCCAAAAGAGAAATTTTTTCTAAATTGCTTCTCACGACCAGGACACGCATAAAACTCTTTTCATTTATTGATTAATACACATCAAAAACATTTTACTCATGCATCACATGTCTCTTGAATGCTAAAGAGAATGCATAATCGATATTTTTGGGTACATTCAACCAAAGCAACATTAGATTAAGGAGACTTTGGGTTATCTCATTATTATATATTTTTTCTTCTTTTCTTTTCTTTTCTTTTTGAGTCGAGATAACCGCACCTCCACATTGTTTGCATATAGACACACACTAGAATTCTCTTAAAATTATATTGAGATCATCTATTTTATTAGAAAATAAAAAACTCTTTGCATTGCCTTCACCTTTCATCATTTTTTTCTGCTTTCATCAGACACCCGATACCTTTCTGTAACGAAGGACGATACCCTTTTAAGAGGGTACTGACGGAACCGGGTTATCTGAAAGCTTTCTATACGATTTTTAAACCTCTAAACCTCATCTTTCCCTCAATTATTAATCTATTTCTAGCTCCTAGATCATAGAGTTTGACATTTAGAGCATTAACTTCAAATCTAATCATTGGATTTTGCCCAAATTAGAATAAAATGCATTAAATTACATGCATGAGTTCATCTATAAATAGTCATCTTTTCAAACATATCTTCATCTTTAATTTCTAGCATTTCCTTGACCATCACCATGCCAAAATTATCTAGTGACAAGAAAGAAAACAAGTCTCTAAGACGAACGACTCGGATTAACGTCCGCGCTTGTTGCTTTGTCAATCCATCGTCTAACTCACCACCATTTCAACGCTTCTCTTCGCCTAGTGACTATCAAACGGCACCACCCTCTATTCCTCTTGAGTCACTAACACACTCTCCTATTGCTCCACCGAGATTCTCTCCGAGACAACTCTTGACCACACCTAAAACCACTCTACCTCCTTTAACCTCTCCACCTCCGGAACCCTCTCAACCATCCAAGCAATCATCCCCATTAGCAATCAACATAGAGCCCGTTGAGCTCATCTTCTCTACACCTCTCACATCTCCTCATCCTTTCTTCGACACTCTCGAAGATCTCGCACCTCGGACCGTCAATCCTCCACCTCCTCCACCTACGTTCGACACCATAGAGCGTTTGGCAAATCAACCACCACCAGTTCCCGATGTCATGGAACCTACTCTACCATCTTTACCACCACAACTTTCGCTACTCTCTCAACCGATGTGGTCAAACAACAATTTACCTCCGCTCACTCGCTAGATGTTCTGTGAGCATTGTCAAAGGACACAAGTAATTATGAATGAGTTCCGCAATGAGATGCGATTCATTCCCAATCACATCCTCGAGCGCCTTACTACCCTTACTGTAACCCTTGCGGATTTTCCAGTATCTCAATGTTCTATTTAAGTCCTTTGACTTCTTGACTTTTACTGTTTTCCGTCAGGATCAGTGACCGTGTTGACGGTAATCAATTTCTATGTTAAGCATTTTATAGTTATTTTATTCTTGGAATTATTTCATTTGAATGCTTATATCTATGTGTGATCAAGGTCTAGGAGGTTGTCCCACAAACGGCTTAGAATGTCAAACAACGCGTTCCGGCACGTCCATAAATGGTCCATACTAAATCTAAAATAGTCTATCTACAAGACCTATGGTGTGAATATTCTAAGTTTATGTAAATATATTTTTGCATCCGTTAAAAATGTAGGAAACTTTCGGGTCACGTTTTAAAACTTGAAAATGATCGATAGATAACCCGACAAGAGACAAAACGCACCTAGGATCCCCCCTAGGATGCTTGACCGGTTCGAACCCCACAAGGAGACTACAAGGCATTTTTTAGGGCCTTGGTCTCATACATGCATCCATATCTTGTCTCATATTCATTTCAAACACACACATTTCATAAAACAACACACACTAAAAATCTTTTCTCTCCTCCTTTTCTTTTGTCACGTCCAAACCCAAAACACACACACAACACATCATTTTTCCATTTTTGATCAAGAACATAAAAGTCTAAGTTCATCGGGGTTGATTTTAATAGGCTGGGGTACATAAAAACAACGTTTGGGTTGTTGGTTTCGTGTTAATCTCATCCAAAAAGTCATACTTTGTAAGTCTCTAAATTTTGTTAAAGCTTGTACTTTTAGTAGCCTAATGATGCATAGATGTTAGTTGTACGGTGCATTTTATAAAAATCAAAAACGAAAAAGTTTACGAAACCATTTTAAGGGTGCGTTTGGGGGTTCGAACAAAAAGAAAGGAAAAATAAGGTTTTGTCATTTTAACGCGATGGTTGTTTTAGTGAAATAACATTATTTACATAGCGTAGTTATAGCTTACTTGACTTATTAATAAGCTTACATAGTTCATTTAGGGCTTATTTGGTTTCGGCTCAATAAAGGGCAAATAAGCTGCGACTTATTTGCTACCTTATGGGGTCATGGCTTATTTTGTGGCTTTTGTTGTAGCTTATTTTGATATTTAAAAACACACGTATCTTAACGGCTTAATAATAAGCTAAGGATAGCTTATTTGGGGCTTAAAAGGCCACGACCCAATAAGCTAGGCCCAAACCGTGGCTTAGTTTTGGTTCGTGAGCCTTGGCTTGTGTTTGTGGCTTATTTGGTTAACTTATTTCTTTGATTATTGGACTTTATTATTTTTGACTCATTATTATTTTCGAGGATATCGTTATTGGACTAAATAGTAAAGGTCTTAATTGGGCGTGACTAATGTATAAAACTAAGGATTTTAACTCATATTGGGCCTTAAGGCTCAATAAGTAGAAAGCTTTTGAAATTAAGTGTTAAAACGGATTTTTAAGTTGTTAATACTTATAAAAGTTTTAAAATAGTTTAAATAGTCACTTGGAAACGTGCTTGGTAAAAATTGATCGAAAATGTAGATTTTGGCATTTTGTCGGATAATGGTCTAATTGAAGAAAAGGGTTTGAAAAATGAGGTTTAAAACTTTGGAAAATGTTTTATAAACGAACGGGTAATGCTGAAATTTTATAAAAATATTATACTTAGAATAATTTTTATAGAAACTACTTTCTTAGAAATCCGACAAAAAGACGAGATAATAAAATATTATTATTTTAATAAACGACTAAACGACAAAAAATATATTTTATAACTTTATAAATTATGAAACCTCTCTAAATTGTTTCATGTAACTAAAAACGTGTCATTTCTTATAGTAATAGAATTAAAATAGTTGTCTTCGGATTACCGGATAGATTACCGGAACTTAGTACTTATTATCTAATATCTAATTCTTGTTGGTTTTACTTGTCTATTTTCTTAAAATAGTACAAGTGTATAACATCTAATATATATACTTTGAAATATCTTCATCGAGTCTAAATCACCAACCACTACACAACCGATACTACGAAAAGCAGTAATTCAAAACATTTTCAAAACTCCTATGCATCAAATTCGAAGTACACATTTCAAACATAATTCTAAGTCAAACGAATTGCTAGGTCGTGTCTGGAAGCCATTGTACGCCGTTGTTTGACTATCATACTCTCAGCTACTTATCATCTTGTAAATGTGAGTTCTCGTAGCCCCATTTTAACTCTTTTTTCCGTTGAGGGAAAATGGTACTCAAATCTATTTCAAACTGTTTTCACTACTGTGCAAAACTGCTATTTCTTTGGACAATACTATGTGCCTATGACTTCTATGTGAATGATACGAGGACTATTTGTGCATGAATTCTATGTGAACTTCTATACAAGGGCAATTTTACCGACCTATGTTAGCTCCAACTGGTAGGCCTTAGGTGCGGAGGACAATAAGCGCTCAGACCATTGGGAATGGTTGGTATGATTCGAATGCTATGATTCTATTGAAATTCTATGATTCTATTGAAATAATATGATTCTATTGAAATGCTATGATAGCATAGGATTGCTATGTTGGATTGAAATAGTATTGCATACATTCTGCTTTCATATTGCACAATTGTCCACTACTTAAACTATAGCAAATCAACTGGGTTTACTTCTAAACCTATGATCTCACCAACTTTATGTTGACCTTTCGAGTATCATTTTCAGGTATTGTGAATGATCAATGGGGTCAGGATATCAGGCTTTAGCAGACCTAAGAGCATCCTCCATGGATCTTATCTTAAAAGACTTGCATTTAAGAACTTTGTTTCAATTTAGCTTTTGGATCATTCCTAAGACTTGTATTACCCATATGTGGGAGCTTGGTTTGTAATACTTAGACTATATGTGGTGTTTTTTGACTTGTCTTGACACAAGTTCCATACTTGTTGTCGGAGGACGTCGTAACACTTTTATGATATGCATTTTAGTTTTTCTCTATATTGTTATCTTGTGTTATGACGATCAATCCTCCGTCACGCCTTGTGTTTCCGCCTTCGTCAGGGTGTGACACTTACCCACCAAACTTCCCCTAGGACATTTTGGTGAAGAAAATAAAAATAATATTGTAAACTTTTATTATTATTTAAGAACATTTCTTTTTTTATTATTTTCCTATTTGTAAGTGACAAAAAGTCACTAAAATAGTTGTTTATTTTTATTACAAGGATTAATTATTCAATTCTTGTCTTGGTTGTGTTGTGCCTTGTGTTTTGGTTATTATCAACTATTATATTCTTGATTATGTATGAACTAACCTCAAAAATCAAGTTTTTGATATTTTTTCACAGGACCCGGTACCCTTCAAATACGAGGGGCGGTGCCCTTTTGAAAAGTTTCTACCATAACCGGGCAAACAGTGTTCTCAATTTTTTTCTAACACTTGTGTTTGTAAGTACACTCAAAGCAAGGGGGAGCTTATTAGTGTGTTATTTCAATCACTAACATTCTATTTTGTAGCATCAAAATCCATTTGGATTCCTTGACATTCTCATTTAGGAGGATATTCCGTCAAGGGGGAGCATTGCATTTGATTTTTCTATGGATCGAGCCTCATACATAGTGCTTGCATTGCACAATATTTATTGCATTTTACCTCATCACATTGCATCCTTGTTAGTTTTGCTTCGACACTCTTTTTGTTTTGACAAAAAAAGGGAGAATGAAGTAAAAGACTCCAATTTAAAACTTATATATTTTATTTCTTTACTTTCAATAATTTTGTGTTTTGTCATCAACAAAAAAGGGAAGATTGTTAATACAAATAAGCCGTAAAAACGTTTATTTCTATTTTACGATTCTCTTATGTTTTGTCGATAACAAACATAAATTCATTATAAGTAGAAAATAAAATTATGTAAGTTTTATACAAATAGTCTTTCTAAGTTATGGTATCCATCACACATTACAAATACATATTACACAAGGTTACTTAGACTTTTATTTTTAAGTTATGTAAATTTTATTTATTTTTTTACATCATGTATGACATCAACACGATCTCTCAATATCTTACAAGATTACACAAAATCTTGAAAAATTACTCAAGATTTTGAGAGATTTGGGCTTCAAAATTCGGATTTACACTGTCAATCACCTAGTACCCTGGGTTTACACTGGCCGGTACCCTTCTAAGAAGGTACCGCGGGAACCGGTGAACAGTGCAAGAAATTGCCTATAAATAGCAAGCCATTTTTCATGTTTAACTCACCCATTCTTTTCACATCTATCTCATAATCTAATATATCTCTCTTATTTTCAGATCTAGCATTGTTTCATTTATCATTTGTAGGTAATTCTCTTATTGGAAGAAATTTTCGATATTGCATACGAGATGATCAAGCTCAAGTTATCTTGTTGCTAGTCTCCATCATCTTATCAAGATCAACTTGCTGAATCTTGTACTCCATTTAGTCATTGTACTTTCATCCTTCATTTTTTTTAAAAAGAGTTGATAGCATTGGGTCGGTTCTACTTGTGTTAGAACCCGGTATTTAGCTTTGTACCAAAAAAATGTAAGCGACCAAAGGTTGGTTCTACCCTTGTTAGAACCCGGTATTTAGCTTTGTACCAAAAAAGTGTAAGCGACGTTGTGAGGCTTCTGCGGCGGACAAGGATATTGTGGACTAGTGTTTACGAACTCTCGAGTTGGGAACCCAGGGAGTGGAGTAGGGAAAGGAAGGTGTCCTTGTAGCCGAACCACTATAAGTACTTGTGTCACGGTTCTATCTTCTCTAACTCTATCCTTACTTTATTTATGCTTGTTATTTATTTCTTATTTCATAGATCATATCGATATCCTTAACTTCGCATAAACTCGAACTATATTTTTCAAACTTAAATTTTAATTGGTAAAACTATTCAACCCACATTTCTAGTTTTTTACAAAACTTATATTAAGTTGAATATCTGGTGCAACATAGTACATTGTAACTGGTTTATCAAGCACTAGTCGACGAATGATTGGAAACAATTCGTTGAAGGTCATACCTTTAAAATTAACATCTTTTACAACACAAAAATATCCATGGATGTATTGGAGTGGGTTTTCGATGAACACACCGTCGTGGTAAAGATTAAATATGAAAGCAACCATCTTTCACCTAACCTGCAAAAATTAGGGGTTTTCAAAATTAGATAAACTAAAGACAATGTAACTGTTGATAAAAATAATGCCTAAAAACATTATTAATATTTTTCACATCTTTACGTTTTGATAATCACAAAATATAAAAACGTTCAATGTAAAATTAAACGTAAACAAGTAATTAGTAGTAAATTTTCATTTCAAAAATTATATCACTTAAAGGTATGAATAAATAAATGATTAATGCATTTTATGATCAAAAGAAATTTTTATTCAACCTTACACTTTTATAAAATGTTGTAAACATTTTTATAAACATTACAAAATATTTTCTACAATTAAAATAAATGTTTTATTCAAAATAAAAATTTTGAAATTCAAATTTTCAGACCTAAAACGGCTAGAAAGTTCCAGAAAATTCCCCCTACACAAAAGGACAAATTGGGGAGCGTCCAATCTAAGGTGGCCCCCTTAAATACATGGGCGAACCCCTTATCTTTAAGGGGACCGCCCATAGGTAGACGCTCCTCCAGAATATCCTATAAATATTGGACTATTCTCCATTATTTTCTCACCTTTTGCACTCATTCTTTCTGATCAAAACCAACCCACGCATCTTATTAAAATCCTTTGATCATTTAATCATAAAGCTTTGTTTCCAAGTGATCCAAGCTTAAATCCTCAAGTGCAAGAGAAGAATACTCCCTACCATCAAGTGAAGAAGTATTACACCTTTGTGTGTTGTTGCAATCTTATTGCATCCATATCATAACTTATAAATCATTTGTAAATCTTGTAAAGTTTTGTGTAGTTTGTTAGATCTGGCGATTGTTGTAAAGTATAATAAGATCTTGGGATCTTTCCTAGTAAGTGTTAGTATAGGTGTGATTATAGTAGTGGCTTGGTGAAGTAGTGGTGTGAAGAAAACTAAGGTGTGAAGAAGTTGTGTAGTCGTGATCAAGTCGTGAAGCAAAGTTGTGTAGTGAAGTTGTGAAGTTGTGGTAGATTGGTTCTAGCTAAGATTAGAACTCGACATCTAACTTATTGTCTAAAATCAAGATAAGCAAAAGTTGTGTAAGGTTTTTTCCGCCATAAGGGGTCTTGTTGACATAGTGAAGAAAACTCTCGAGTTAGTGTTCGAAGGAGAGTAGCGTATGGCGAAAGAGGTGCTACATTGGCGAACCATATAAATCATCGCGTGTGGTTTGATTGTTCCTTTACAGTTAACACTTATATTACATTAATTTCTCATACAAGCCCTATTAATTGTTTAGATAAGCTCATATTGTGCAAGTTGTAATTCACATAAAGTCCGAATCTGAGAATTGATTTACAAACACTTTAAGAACCTTACATTAAAAAGTGGTAAACTATTCAAACCCCCCTTCTAGTATTGTCCACAAAATAAGTGGAGCCTTGGATCAGTGATACTGTAATCACTTGGGGCCGATATATTTGATTATTTATATTACATGTGGTAGAAAACCACATGACGGCGTTTCTTCTTTTACACGACGTTTCTGTTTCGCGTCGTATCTTTCAGAATTCAACCGAGCACTTATGAGCCCCGGGAAGTCTCGTTTCTCTTATATTTATTTTTCCCGTTTGTCCCACTTTTAAGTTATTTTCTAATTACGCATAATGCTCAACTTAAGTGTGGGGGGAAAATGAATTGAAAAATCAGACTCATTATTAATTTGTAACTTTTGTTCGCCCTCGGTAATCTAAAAATCTATTCTTGTTTTTAAATTTTTTGCCACTTAGGTTAATATATTAGAATAAAAACGTAGTAAATAAATAAAGTTTTGAAATCAGAGATGTGTCCCGATTGATAAAGCAGATCCGACTCGGGATTGATAACATTACTTGCGCATTTATAACCATTCCAGTAAATATGTGAGGATTTTGAGCCTGTATATAGCATACGTATTTTATGCTTGATTCCTTTGATTATGAGTGTGCCGGTGATTTATTGATTCTAGAACTTGTGCTTGAAATCATTACGAGACCGCAGTGAGATCACGTTCGCGTGATAAAGGTATTTTTAAGTGATAAAGAGGCAACTTAGGATTTAACCCAAATTAGTCATCCATTTAACGCATTATTTAGCTAATTACACTGATTAGCTAACCACCCAAATAAAACCCTTATGTTAGCACTCATCTTTAGTGCTAGATACCCCTAGTTTAACCTCTGAGCCATTCTATTCATTTTTCTCATCCACTAAAATAAAAAATATACAAAAATATATAACCTTTAGCCTAGCCTTACCCCTTCTTGAAAGTCCCTACGGTTGGTTGCTAGTTGATCAGTATGATTGGTTGATTTTTGCTTATGGTTTGCTCGCGCTTTGTTATGAGGGTTGTACCATTTCAAGGAAGTCGAAGGTTCAAAACTTTGTTTTTCGTATTTTTTGTTGTGTACACTTATATTAAGTGAGGGGGAATTGTTAGTTGTGAGAAAGTAGAGTGAAAAAAAATGAAAAAAAGGAAAAAAAAAATAAGTGATGAATAAGAGTTGGATTGTTGTTGGAATTTGCGACACATTGTGATATGTGCCGGATAT